>JAQJVL010002279.1:0-110346 GCA_035578905.1 Stictocephala bisonia
ATGCCCCCTAGCTCAGTCTACCCTTGGATGGTGAGCAATACACATGGATTCTCCTATCCAAATTGATACGGTTTCTACAACAACACCTTTTACATATACAGTTGACACTGCATTAGAAACTAATGTTGAAAACCCAGTTCAGGTACAGGAGGTGAACAGCACTACATCTTCTGACGTTGAGGCGTTTCTGTCATCTTTGCTGGATTAATAGGTAGATTCTGTTACTTGTTGTTGGTCATGTCTCTTAAAGTTAAAGAAGTTACTTATAACACTGTTCATTTATCGACTTTACAAGATCTCCATGTTTTTACGAAGGAATTGGAGGATCTATTATCGACTGGTTACACTGTGGCTTTGGACGTCTTTGCAACGAATTATGATAACAAGGACTCTGCCAATGATTCTCGGATGGCTTTGGAATACGCACCGCCAAAAAGGAGAACTATCGACACCTGAAGAACAGACATAGGCTCAGTTTACTTCTACGTCGAATGAAAGAGTAATCATGTCTCTTGTAATTTAAACTATCACCTACAAATACGAAGAAACAGTATATTAATAATAATAATAATAATAATGGGTGATAGAAGCACAAAGTCCTAATGTCTAGGGAAAACGAGCTATTTTTTTTTAAATTTGGTTCATTTGACCTTGACCCACTTTCCTCAACCGGTCCCTTTAATTTTTAAAGGGCTCGTGACGTCATCAGCTAAAGATGACATGACTCAGGCCATCTTTGACACGTCACGTGACCGGAAGTCATAAATCACTTTTATCGATTGGCGTAGGTACCCCCTTTCGGTACTACTAATAATATATAAAGACCAATATAATATGCTAAAAATCAATAATCAATCAAAAGTAAAAATCAATATAAAGTCCAAATGTTACTAGTTTCATTTCCAACTACACAATTCAGTTCATAAACTACTTTCTAGGAGTTTGGTTGACAGTATAACATCAAAATAAAATGTTTAAATGCACAATAGACATTACCTTATAACTAATCATTATTTTTACAGTGGTTGATATCCAATCATATTACAAATAGATTACTACCATGTCTATTAACACATACAAATATTAGAAACCCTACAAATATTTGGGAAGTGCAGTTAATCAGGTTTATTGGCGACTCACGGAGCACCTGCCACTGGGGAATGCAATATAGGTACTGTATTGGGATGGCCTAGACACGATACGTTAAGGTGCCATCAACTGAGTTAGTGGATTGTCAACAGTCTATGATTGAGACAAAAACAAGAATTTTGAAAATGTAACCTTACACAGTTAAAAGGGCCTACGCTGAGTGGGCCAATGGGAATCAGTAATCATGATAAATCCTTTAAAATAGACTGTGGTGTTAGCTTGTTATGTCCTGCAGTTCATGAAATCATAGTACAATGTCCGACTCCAATTTATCTCTGAATATGCTTCTCAAACTTAAATATCTCGTTCGTTTTCTGCTGAAATAACGGCAATAAATTTTCACGTACATTCAGAGTAAATTTTTAAGGAAATATGGATTTTTAAAATTAAAATTAAGAGTGAAGCCTACTTTTTTTCATAGACTGTTACGTCCAGAAGTTAAGTTTAAGTCCATAAGTTAAGGACCAGAAGTGGAAGTTAATAACAACCAAAGGCAGCAGCCTTGGTTATTGCTTTGGATCTTCTTAGTCTGGTATTATTTACAGAACAAACTATTTGATGAATATCGTGATATTGGTGAGGATAAATTTTGTTAGAACATTTATTCTAAACACTTATCCATTGCTTTATATAATCAGCATAAAAGTTGGTTGTTTAATTTAAATCTGGAATAATTATGAGTAGTAAATTTAATATTCTTTAGGTAAACTAGTGATTTTTTATGTACAGGGTAACTCATGAAATGATCCAATTATTGTTTTGGTAGTATTTATTCCGGTTACCTATTATTACTGTGTTGTAAGTTGGCAAAACTATCAGCTGTTTATGGAGATTAGTACCCTCTGTTTCCACTTCCATTATTGTTATTGTTGCAAGATGGCTGACAAAGAAAGATTGTCTGTGAATCAACGCAGACTGTGTTGTTTTTTTATGAAACAAAAAGTGCGGTGTTTACACAAAGACGGTTTCGCGCTCATTTTCAAACTCCCTGGTCAACACTATTTAAAACTACTCGTAGACTTTATGAAAACTTTAATAGTTATGGCTCAGTATTAGAAGGAAACGTAAACGGCCTTCCATTGTCCGTACTTCACAGAATGTTGAAGCTGTCAGAGCAGCGTTGGTGAGCAGTCCAGGCAAGTCGAGTAGAAAAACGGCAGCAGATCTTCACATTTCTAGGCAATCTGTGCAGAGAATGTTAAAAAAGATTTGCATTTGTATCCATACAAAATTACAGTGTTACCTAAATTAACGATTGACAACAAACTTCACCGAATGGTTTTCGCAGAATGGCCTGTTAATCAAGACGTATTGATTAACAATGTTTGGTTCTCAGATGAGGCATATTTTCACATAGACGGTGTTGTAAATAAACAAAATGTGCGTTTTTAGGCTTCCGAAAATCCACTCGTGCTACATGAAAAAGTGCATCATGCTCCAAGAATTACGGTATGGGCAGCCATATCGAGCCATGGGCTAATAGGGCCTCTCTTTTTTGAACATACTGTGAATAGTGGGCGTTATATAAACATGTTACGTAATTATTTTGTACCTCAACATATCGCAAAAGGGTTTCAATTAAAGAACCAGTGGTTCATACAGGATGGAGCCAAACCACATACGGCTAATGTTGTTTTAGATTTTCTGCATGAAAATTTCAACCAAAATGTCTTTACAAGCCGATTTCCTAATCGTTTTGCGTGTGGCCATAACTGGCCCCCAAACAGTCCTGATTTGAATCCGTGAGATTATTTTCTTTAGGTATTTCTGAAAGAGAAGACTTTCCCTAAACATCCTAACACACTGATGGATCTGCGAGTGCTAATCATTGAGGCTTGTAACGAGATAACCGAGGATATGTGTCACAGAGTCATCAATAACATAGGCGTTCGTGTTGAAGCAGTTTTTAGACAAGAAGGTGGCCACATTAAACATGTAATGACCTCAAACTAACGTCCAGGTATGCAGTAGACAATTTATATCAAACTGTACTGTATTGCATTCACAATAAATTTTCTTTATCAAAATTAAATTTTGGATCATTTCGTGCACCACCCTGAATATATATAATTTTTAACTACAATATGACTGATAGTGTACGTTTATTAAATTTATTAGTTAATATACAGTGGTATTGACCCACCCCTACACCTACAGTTGTGTCGATCCACCCACCCTCCTATACATGTACAGTGGTGTGGAATGTGACCTTAACATAATTTTCCATGCTACCTCTTAATATTTATTCTTGAACAAAGAAAATATATTGGTGTACTTTAAAATTATTGTTGTGCTTTTGAACATTATCCAATACCAAATTTATATTCAGTTACTGTAGGGATAGCAACAGTACTTTCGGTTAAATTACTACACGTTCGTGTTTTAAACATTAAAAGAGAGTTAACACAGAAAATTTGTTAAAGACGACAGATAAATTAATTGTATTTAAGTCTAATTGTGAGTATTATTTCATATTGTACTTTGAAATAAAACTCAATAAATAATGAATATTAATTTACAAAATATAATCAAGCATATCCAGTTTACTTAATAAATAATAGGACGACACAATTCTGTCAATTGTGACAAATATACAGTGGACCCCGTATATATTTCATATTGTCAATTCATGGTAGAGAACCAAAATATAACAAGAGATAAGTGTTTATCTTTATTAGAAATAAGTTATGACCATACTAATGGCTAGGATATTTCCCAATGTGATTAATATTATGGGAATTTACCTTATTAAGGTATACTTAGCTTCTACTCATGAAGATATTCATCGATAAGGTAGTGAATCATTAGTTTTAATAGTACAATTCTTTTAAAAATATATGTGATAATTTTATTTATTTATACTTGTTAAGACAATATCATAGATAAACGTAAATAACAACCAATGTTAAAGTATTTTAATTAGTATGAAAACGATTATTTATAATGACAACGTAACTACAGTTTAAATAAAAGCTTATATTTTTAGATGAAAATAAAATGAATAAAAATTACAAATATTCTTATGGTTTATATATTCATACAAAATCTCCGCGGATTGATATGTAGTATTAAGGTTTCCAGTTCATGCTTTGAATAATATTTAGCTGTTTGTAAGCTACTTTATATACAATGCATGAGGATTTGTTTTTGTCTTTCTTCACGATGTTCTGAATTTATAACTTGATAATTTCGGTCAGTTTGACGATGTTTTTTGTTATCTAGTAACTACAATTTTCATCAACTTATATTTTATTTGGTTATTTTATTTTGTTTTCAGAACCTAGAATCATATCAAACGGATGAAAATCATAGCTTCAATCATATACAAAAAGTAATAATAATTTCAAACACAACATGCCAAAGCACGAATACTGCGGGTACAGATGTTTACAGAATGTACAAATGTAAATGAAAAAAAGGAATTATTTAACAACCCTGATTCTTTCAGTCTCAATATAAACATAAAATAGTATGTATTTTATTTAGAAAATTATGTATTATAGAAAATATTAAATTAGACATTCAGCGACTGATAAAATCCTAAGCGTTTTCAATATTCCCGACAAAATATGTAATTGGAACTTAATATTTCAAAATGTACAACACATCGTAACCAATTATGTAAAACTCAAAAACCTAATGTCCACTATCAGTATAAGACTGTTACTGTACATTTGTATATTAATTCGAATATTAAAAAATGTTATGATGTCTCAATACAAAAATAGTAACAAACATTTGAAAATTATGAATAACAGTCTGCGTTTGTAAAATAAAAATTATATTACTTGAAACTGAAATCAATTGAAACATTATAGTACATGGCTTTATTTCCTTACTTTTTATTGGCAAATGTAACAAATACTTTATAAATATAACTAGCTGTAATATATATGATTTACACGTTATTAAAATAAAACACACTATCTTTATTAAAGGCAGTAAGAAGTAATGCTGCTTCATATTATTGATCTTTTAACTTAACTGTCTAAATTATAATAACATCTTCCAGTAAGTACTCGCAGATTGTCTTATGTTAGTACTGTAAGTAAGAAATCGATCGATTATCAAACCAATTACTCATTTTATGTGAGATTTGATTTTTTAATCAATAAAGGTTTATGTGCCTTATTCATATTAAATTTAATTCCATAAACTGTTATGGGACTTAACAGGAAATCAATATTAACTGGTCTCGCATGTATGATTATTACGTATAATTATCAATATAACACTAAAAATAATCGGAATTGATTCACTTTTACCGAATTAGGTTATTAAATTGTATTTTGGCAATAATAATAACTATAACTATAACTATCAACTCTTGTGGCCATTTACTAGCAACAATACACTCGCCTGTATCCCCTTCACCCTGGAGTTGATAGAATTTCCATATAAAGTATAGATTTAACCTCACTTTAGAAGCGAATAATTGTCATTATCTATGTGTCACTTATCAGTGTTTAAAAGTATTCTTATATTCTGCACATAAGTTTGCGTAGTACAGATTTTAGCTCACAAAGCCGAAAATTTTATAGATCATAATACATAATATGATTTAGCTTTTAGAAGTATAACTTTAAACATTATTTTATTTTACCATTTGGTTGCGTATTTGAGAGCTAATGCATACTCACTAGTACTTAAGTAATCAGTCAACTTTTATCATCTGAAGATTAACTAATAGATAAGTGACCCTTGTGGTAGTGTAAAACAAATATTATAACATATTATTTTACTGTAGGAGTGGGAGTGGGGGATTGTTACAGCTTGTTGGAACCAGCTTGATTGCGTAAGCTTGCTTGCAACTTTTGTTGAGGATGGTCAGTTGGCTATGGAGGTCCGGCGAGTACGTCTCCAGTAGAAAGGACGAGGTAGATGTAAAACTAATAACTCTTGTTTTCTAACTATCAACATTTTTATATTATCATTTCAAGATTAACCTTTTAATCTTCATTCTAATAATTATCTTTTATTATTAGAATATATATTTTACTAGGGGTAATTTTGTTTTGAACTCACAGGGTGAATCATTGAGAGTGATAAGATAAAAATCCCTCCTTAAGATCATCCCTCTTTTAAATATTAAAAAAGTGGTCATAAATAAATAAAAAAAGAAATTATCATTAATGAAATGAAAAGTGCCTTTATTAAAAGAGTGAAGTTAGGACTGTAAAGTCCTCTCTAACACTTAACCCCTCTAACACTAAAACTTAACCCCCCTTGGGGGTTAAGTTTTAGAGAGGGCTTTACAGGCCTAACCTCGCCCCCTTAATCAAGGCATTTATCATTGTTCATTAATAATTGATAATAAAATTAATTTCTCATGTTTAAGAAAATTTGTTTCTTTATTTTAAAATCAACAATGATTTATATTTAGCCTAGGTAAGAAATTTTAGTATATACGAGAAGTATAAGCGTAGAAGATTTGTTGTGTTGGTGAATTAATTAGGGAGTTACAATTAATATCCACGTTTGAGCACAACATGTATTTATAAGAGAGTGAAGACGATGAAAGAGGATATGGTTCGGTGATTTTTACTGTAGAAACTGTTTCCTCACAACCCTTTGATGTGAGGAGGGTTCTGACCAGACGTTGATTAACACTGAGCTCCGTTCTCATTTGGACGGATGGTTTTAAAAACTTAAACATTTTAATAAACAAATATAATATAAACTTGTAAGTAACAGTAGATATTTATTATTTACTCATAATACCGTTTAGGTTAGGGGTGGTGAGTGGGCTAAAAACACCGTTCATGAATGGATGGCTGGGCAATGTATGGGAGGGTGGGTGGGTATATGTATGCATATTACAGTTTACGCCTCATACATTGGTAGCATATTTTAAGTATATCTTGACGCACAACTGTGTACATGTGTCGTTAGAAATCAGAGTCTAATGATAAAAATGAAGTCATAAACACGAATGATGTGCACTTCACGTTTATCTAAGATACGTATTACTCTCAGGTAAAACATTTTATTTCCTGAAATGCCTTAAATATAAATGAAGATTAGGTTATGTTTTATTAATTGCTATGAAGGTCCAGAAGTCGGAAGTTTACTTAGCCGCGTTGAAAGTTTTAAACCTCCTTGTTGTGTAGTCACTTTACTGAAATATATCTCACACAATCCTCAACATTAGTTATACTCTACAAAACAACAAAAACAATATACATATATATATATATATATATAATGATTAATGAAGGGTATATTTGTACACGAAGTAAACATATTGTCGTCCTGTACAGGGTGGAAAATTTATGGAAACGCTTTAGCAAATTTTGTGTGGTTTCACTTGTAAAAGTTAAAGAACATAATATTTGTCGCCATTACCGACATTTCAGCTTTTCATGAGGACGGTCCACGAGGAATTGAATAAAAATCTTCAACGTGGCTTCCGTTGAAGATTTTTGTTTGGTATCAAAAATCTATTCAAGTAAAATTAGTTGCCGCAAACCGGACTTCGAAATGTTATCCTTTCGAGAGTATCGGTAGTTTGAATTTCAAAGTAACTAATTTGAACAACATTATTTTTCCACTATTTAACGGTTTCAATTAAATTACTCTGATAAAAAATTATACTTTATGAAACACAATTATTAAAAAAAGTAAATTATCAAACTATATATGGAAAAAATCACGTTGTTGTGAAAGCGTTTCCATACTTATTCCACGCTGTATATACAAATAATAATCATTAGTTATGTTTTCATGGTTAAAAAAGTTATATTTCCTGTATTGGTGTAAAAGCTAAGGCAAAAAAGGTCAAACATTGACCAAATATTGACAAATTTATTTGTAATTTTTGTTAGTATTTATTTGTACTCAATTGTAACTGTAACACAGAGAGTGATCCAAATATATTTGTATTTGATGATTTATAATATATTATAAACAGTATTTCCAGTGGTCTGAACTGGATGGTTCCAGCGTAAATTCAGCATAACGGTGTCAAGCAGGATCAGCAGTAGCTGTTCCTTGGATGGGTGATCGGTGAGGGATCCGGCCTGCACGCAGTCCAGTCACTGGTGGAGTCAGAAGGCATCTGTATGCTACTGGTACCATGGTTAAGTGTTATAGAGGTTTTCTCACTTCAAAATTCCCCCAGGTAAAATAAGACCTCCCTTAACATTACCATATGAACTTCATATTAGTTCAGTGTATGTTCATATGAACTTCATATTAGTTCAGTGTATGTTCATATGAACTTCATATTAGTTCAGTGTATGTTCATATGAACTTCATATTAGCTCAGTGTATGTTCATATGAACTTCATATTAGTTCAGTGTATGTTCATATGAACTTCATATTAGTTCAGTGTATGTTCATATGAACTTCATATTAGTTCAGTGTATGTTCATATGAACTTCATATTAGTTCAGTGTATGTTCATATGAACTTCATATTAGTTCAGTGTATGTTCATATGAACTTCATATTAGTTCATTGTATGTTCATATGAACTTCATATTAGTTCAGTGTATGTTCATATGAACTTCATATTAGTTCAGTGTATGTTCATATGAACTTCATATTAGTTCAGTGTATGTTCATATGAACTTCATATTAGTTCAGTGTATGTTCATATGAACTTCATATTAGTTCAGTGTATGTTCATATGAACTTCATATTAGTTCAGTGTATGTTCATATGAACTTCATATTAGTTCAGTGTATGTTCATATGAACTTCATATTAGTTCATTGTATGTTCATATGAACTTCATATTAGTTCAGTGTATGTTCATATGAACTTCATATTAGTTCAGTGTATGTTCATATGAACTTCATATTAGTTCAGTGTATGTTCATATGAACTTCATATTAGTTCATTGTATGTTCATATGAACTTCATATTAGTTCAGTGTATGTTCATATGAACTTCATATTAGTTCAGTGTATGTTCATATGAACTTCATATTAGTTCAGTGTATGTTCATATGAACTTCATATTAGTTCATTGTATGTTCATATGAACTTCATATTAGTTCAGTGTATGTTCATATGAACTTCATATTAGTTCAGTGTATGGTCATATGAACTTCATATTAGTTCAGTGTATGTTCATATGAACTTCATATTAGTTCAGTGTATGTTCATATGAACTTCATATTAGTTCAGTGTATGTTCATACGTGTGTGGTTTAGTAACACCAAGATCAAATTACCAAGAAATTGTTAGTAATAGCCAGATATCCGTTTCAGACATTATTAACAATAAGAGTCTGGATGGATATACATCCTCTTGGGCACCTCCAGGTCTTCCTTCCCTGCTACTATCCACCTGCTGACATAGTAGTATAATCCTTCCATTAGTATAATCACATAATTTTTTATTTTAAAAAGATATAAACCTTAAATAATTACAAATAGTCAGAGAGTTGTTTAATATAAATTAAAATCACTATTACACACTAAAAAGTGAACATTAAATATACCACAATAAATAATATACAATTAAAGACATAAAACGTATATTAGTAGTGTAAGTTTATGTCTATAAATTGCGATAGTAAACTGGTAATGAGAGAACATGAATAAAAGATAAGCAGCTGAGCACATTGATTTTCATTGCCGATCAATATACGATAGATTGCCGAAATCTGCACAATTTGTAACCGTAATGGTTTTAGGGTATTATGAAACAGATTAGCGCCCTATTTTGTGTGTGGGAATTCTAAAAATGATTCAAACAAAAAACTATAAATAAATCTATAGTACAAAAAGCCTGTCTATTGTGGCCTAAATATTCTAGTTAAATAACAATCAAAATGTCCAATAAATAAAAAACTATATGCACAATCCTATTCACTTTGGACAATGTCCAGTCTATAACATGAAACGTACTTCTCAATAGAATACCTTGTACTTTCTAAAATTAATACAGTAGTACAGATCCTTATGGCGATTATTTATTTAAATGTATGCCAAATGTATTTTCCAATGAATGTACGGCTGTATAATGTAGGCATACAACAATATTACAAACCTTCCTTCTAATTGTATCTACACGGTCTATTTATAAGTCCACCTAGCCATTGCACACTCTGACTGTCTACAATAAGCCCCCCACCCACTCTACTCACTGAGGGCCAGGTCACCTAACCATTCCACACACTGACTGTATAAAATGATCGGCCCTCCCACTCATTCTACTCACTGAGGGTCAGGTCACCGAACCATTCCACACACTGACACTACGATCACTAGCCCCACACCAATTTTACTCACAGTCGGTCTATGATCAGCCCCCCACCCGCTCTACTCTCTGAGGTTACAAATCTTACTTCTAATTGTAGACTAGATGGTCTATTTATAAGTCCACCTAGCCATGCCACACACTGACTGTCTAAGATCAGCACCCCCCCCCCCACCCACTTTACTCACTGAGGGCCAGGTCACCTAACCATTCCACACACTGACTGTATATGATCGGCCCCCCACCCGCTCTACTCTCTGAGGTTACAAATCTTACTTCTAATTGTAGACTAGATGGTCTATTTATAAGTCCACCTAGCCATTCCACACACTGACTGTCTAAGATCAGCACCCCCCCCCCACCCACTTTACTCACTGAGGGCCAGGTCACCTAACCATTCCACACACTGACTGTATATGATCGGCCCCCCACCCGCTCTACTCTCTGAGGTTACAAATCTTACTTCTAATTGTAGACTAGATGGTCTATTTATAAGTCCACCTAGCCATTCCACACACTGACTGTCTAAGATCAGCACCCCCCCCCACCCACTTTACTCACTGAGGGCCAGGTCACCTAACCATTCCACACACTGACTGTATATGATCGGCCCCCCACCCGCTCTACTCTCTGAGGTTACAAATCTTACTTCTAATTGTAGACTAGATGGTCTATTTATAAGTCCACCTAGCCATTCCACACACTGACTGTCTAAGATCAGCACCCCCCCCCCACCCACTTTACTCACTGAGGGCCAGGTCACCTAACCATTCCACACACTGACTGTATATGATCGGCCCTCCCACTCATTCTACTCACTGAGAGTCAAGTCACCGAACCATTCCACACTGACACTACGATCAGCCCCCCACCAATTTTACCCACAGTCGGTCTATGATCATCCCCCCACCCGCTCTACTCTCTGAGGGTCAGGTCACCTAACCATTCCACACAATGAGAGTCTACGATCAGTCCCCCACCATTCTACCCACAGTCGGCCTATGATTAGCCTCCCACCCATTTTACTGACTGGTCACCTAACCATTCCACATAATGACTGTATATGATCGGTCCTCACACCCATTCTACCCACAGTCAGTCTATTATCAGCCCTCCCACACATTCTACTCATTGTGGATCAGGTCACCTAACCATTCTACACATTGAATGAATGTATATGATCAGCACTCCCACCCATTCTAGTTACTATTCTGAAAATTTGCGAAAAAGCAACCGGCGGTGTGGAAATATCTAATTTCCAGTTCAAGAGTCAAAGCAGTTTCCATAGTAAATTATGTATAAAATTCATGATGGACGGCACATTGATAGTTTAAATAAAGAGAATACATCAAAGTTATAGAACAAACTACGTAAAATAACTTGTAGGAAATATTAGAAACAGAAGTGACAAAATCGTAGCTGTCAGACAAGGAAGAAAGACTTGATGGAACAAATAAGTCCCGTTAACATGTAAGGTATGGGATTATTACTATAGTACAATTACGGGTAGGTGGGCCATTACCAAAGTAGTTGAATGGGTGGGTGGGGGAAAATATCCGAATTGCATCATAATAGTTTTATTCATTATCTACAGCCAGAACAATATCATAAAAGTACAGATTTTTAGATTTTGTTAGTTTTGTACTAGACAAGTAAGTGTAACTAGTGTATTTATGAAGTTAATTGGATGGCCAGAAGCTGATAAAACAATCAAGACTTCAATCTATAATAGGTAATTACAATATATTTTTCTTTCTATTTTCCTAGTTTAATTCAGATTACAACGGGGAATTAACCCGTTAGTATTGGACGTGTTTTTATAGAAATGTGGCCAATGAATTTGGGTAGAAAGTCCTAATATTTTTTGAGTAATAGGTACAACGTTGTAGGTGTATAAATGGTTGATAAACCATAAACGTTCTACACTCTGAGTGCGTTGAGAGGTCCAACGAGGTGCGTATCTAAGTGAGTGGGGCCCAACATTGTATAGATGTAAGTGGGTGGACCCAACATTGCATGGATGTAATTGGGTGGGGCCCAACATTGTATGGATGTAATTGGGTGGGTCCCAACATTGCATTTATATAAGTGTGTAAAACACTATGAAGGTTATAAATGCGTATAATATAGGCCCATAACGGTGTACTCAGGTGTGTTGGAAGGCTGTTATTGTCTAGCGTCTGAGTTCGTGTGGAAAATCCAAACATTGTATGTGTCTTAAGATCAACTGTCAACGTTTTACATATAAGGGAATTTCTTCAACGGTGTTCGCATATGGGTGTAATATAATAGTTACCTATCTTTTTAGTGCAACATTTATATCTTTAAAGTTACCAGCAATTTAATATAGTCAGGCAAAAGACTAATATTATGTTGATACATTTAAAGTGAGTTTAAACAAGGTTGTATATGTGGTTTATATGAATAATACTGTCTTAAAAACCATAAAAATGTATTTAACTAAAACAATATACGATGTAGAGATAGCTAAATAAACAGTACTTTCATTAAGCCATATTACGTCACTGTGTTGTTTACACAGGTGCTGCTGCGTCAATTGTGTGATGGGAATTACTGTAGCAACTGGCAAACATTTAACAGTGGCTGTTAACTAAAAATGTTTGTTTTTTTTTTACTAAGAGGCTTAATTATAATGACATTTTAAGTACTTTATCGATAAAAACCGTATATATTATTATTAATTTATTGGTACAAATTACACTAAATAAATGTTGTTTTTACATATATTTTGTCTTGGGTATTGAGGAAATATTTTATAAATAAAATCTATGTTCAATTATATATGGTTTTTAAGTTGGCTGTATGTGTGAAATATGGAGCTTACTTTTCTGCTACAGTATCATTCAAGTATAAAACCGAGTAAATAACTTTATGCTTGTTCGATGTGCAAATTAATTTATTAGAGGGATTGGCCTTCAAATTGCTATTTCAGATAATTTTAATCGAAAAAAGTCGTTTAACTTATAACCTACTCACACACGTACAGTGGTGACTCACCCACCCATTTATGTAATTTACTAATCGTGAATAATATATCAAATTATTTGTATCGAGAAACAGTCCCAGTAATATAATTCAGATAAATAGAGCGTTTAGTGTGTACTATTCATTCATAATACATGATAAGTGGTATTATGATGTTTTTATTATGTAGCAGTTGTTTCACGTGGTGCTAAAATACCACACAATCAACGACACTATATTCGTACCCAGCTTAATTGATTAAGCACAAAATTTACAAAATATTTCCAAAAGTGAAGAACAAGCCCCCATATTTAATCATTTTCATTTAAACAGCTCAAATGACCTTTGAACTCAGACCATTGTAAAGAAAGAACAAAACAAAGAATTTTGGAGCTTGATGATATCGCAATATTAGTTTGTTTATTTTAAAGCTCTTTAAATGTTGGCCAATAATCAATTATTATTACGTTAGTTTTCTGATTATTATTTCATCCATATCTGTTTATTAAATGTTATATGTATTTTTTATAATAATTGAGTTTCTAGATACATTTTATTTATTGATATCACCAGCATAGTAGCCTTCTAAGCAATTATTCCGTGAATTCTTGTTTATAGATACATAGAAAATAATCTGTTGTTTTGTTTTTATTACATTAGATGTCACATTTTTACATGATTTTGTTAGTAACTTACTGCTCATGAAGGTAAGTTTCTTATTCATTCGTCTTTTATCATTTATGTAATGATGAATGATGTTTTGACTGTACAGCAAGTACTGTTTATAAGATACATTTATCTAATAACAATAAATGTTATTAGAAAATATTTTCTTTATTTAAAAAAATTGTTTTTAGGACTATATATTTGTAAATCTTGAAAATTATACAATATATTAAGAATTACACATACATCATCAAAGAAAAGCAATGACAAGTGTGTAATTTTGTTCCATTTAACGTTCTGGAGCGCTCTCCCCTCCTTTCGCTTTCCCCCCACCACGCCACCTGCTGACCACCACGTTTGTTTACACTGAAAGTAGAGAATTTTTTATTTTAAGAATATTTTATTTACATGAAAGCACGCTTCCTAAATATACATGTGAAACTTCTAGTTTTAATAAATTTACCCACAGTAACTTGGTAGGATAGCATGGAGAGTAATTGAGATGGTGATATATTGTATCTGGCAGGAACAATAGTAACTTGGTGGGATAAGCATGGAGAGTAATTGAGATGGTGATATATTGTATCTGGCAGGAACAATAGTAACTTGGTGGGATAAGCATGGAGAGTAATTGAGATGGTGATATATTGTATCTGGCAGGAACAATAGTAACTTGGTGGGATAGTATGGAGAGTAATTGAGATGGTGATATATTGTATCTGGCAGGAACAATAGTAACTTGGTGGGATAAGCATGGAGAGTAATTGAGATGGTGATATATTGTATCTGGCAGGAACAATAGTAACTTGGTGGGATAAGCATGGAGAGTAATTGAGATGGTGATATATTGTATCTGGCAGGAACAATAGTAACTTGGTGGGATAGTATGGAGAGTAATTGAGATGGTGATATATTGTATCTGGCGGGAACAATAGTAACTTGGTGGGATAAGCATGGAGAGTAATTGAGATGGTGATATATTGTATCTGGCAGGAACAATAGTAACTTGGTGGGATAGTATGGAGAGTAATTGAGATGGTGATATATTGTATCTGGCAGGAACAATAGTAACTTGGTGGGATAAGCATGGAGAGTAATTGAGATGGTGATATATTGTATCTGGCAGGAACAATAGTAACTTGGTGGGATAAGCATGGAGAGTAATTGAGATGGTGATATATTGTATCTGGCAGGAACAATAGTAACTTGGTGGGATAAGCATGGAGAGTAATTGAGATGGTGATATATTGTATCTGGCAGGAACAATAGTAACTTGGTGGGATAGTATGGAGAGTAATTGAGATGGTGATATATTGTATCTGGCAGGAACAATAGTAACTTGGTGGGATAAGCATGGAGAGTAATTGAGATGGTGATATATTGTATCTGGCAGGAACAATAGTAACTTGGTGGGATAAGCATGGAGAGTAATTGAGATGGTGATATATTGTATCTGGCAGGAACAATAGTAACTTGGTGGGATAGTATGGAGAGTAATTGAGATGGTGATATATTGTATCTGGCAATTGATCATTCAGTTGTGCTACCTCCCAGGTTTGGAATTTGATATCAATTAATAAATGATATACACATGTATGATTTAGGTTTATAATATTATTATAAATCAAAATATTATGACTTAAAGGCAAATTTGGCTGAGGTTCCTTACAAATTATGTTAAGAATTGTTTTCTTAATAAATTTTGTTTTTTTCATGCTAATCTTAAAGTTTTTATTATTAAATTGTGATAATAAATTATATGTATTAATAAGATAAAATACATATGTAAATTGAAAAATTATATTTTAGTTTCCTGTAATGTATATATAAGTTTATAAAATAATTAACTGAATATGGTCTTTTCCTTATTTTGCAATACTATGAGTATTTTGTTAGAATAAAATAAAATAATATAATAAAATTTAATGATATTTAACAAAATAATAATAAAAGCTTTAAAGTAAAACTGTATCAAAAGAAATACTCCTGAAATCAGTAAAGTGAATGTTCTACTAAAGAACGACATTCTCCATTATGAACCACTTGGAAACGTATTTGTTTCATAAGTTCTGGGGTACAACAATGACTTCCATAAGATACTATTCCTTAACTGTTATTTGTTCTACTAAAGGATAATGATACGTAAAGAATGACATTCTCCATTATGAACCTCTTGGAAACGTATTAAGTAAGTTTCATAAGTTCTGGGGTACAACAATGACTTCCATAAGATACTGTCCCCTAACTGTTATTTGTTCCTTGAAGTGGAATTATAAGTCTTGGTTGTATAGACTCTAAGTATATAACTACGGTGTTTGTAGAAGGTTGTATACTTGCACTGTGTACGTATACACAGATTAAAAAACTTTGTTATGTGGAATTATATAGCTATAATTACTGTAACTTTCAATTAATTGAAAAAGACTTATATCTGGTTTATTTGCATATCCTTGATAGTTAATCAAACAATTTTATAACTATACAAGAATTACATTGTTTTCTAATACACCCACAACTTAATAGGAATTATTATTTTCATTTATCTTCCTAAATTCTGCTTAAACAGTGCAGTCATCTTACTAAACATTAAACAAACCTTTTTGCATAAGCCATTTTTAAGGAATTTTAAAGATGTTTCCATGTAAAAATAGTTGGTCAAAAAGTCCAGACTGAAACAGCCTTAAGTTGGGGTTCTAGACGTTTAAGCTTATTTTACATACATCGTCTATAATAAAACAGGAAATGGCTGTAGAATAAGATGCTAAAATACAGAATGAGCATAAAAATAAAAAGAATAACATATATAAGAGAAGTAAAAACCATATTATGGGTGTTAAGAAAATTTACGTATTAAGAAAGAATAGAAAATAATTTTAAATATATAGGAATGAAATAACTTAGGTAAGAATAAAAGTAAGTGATGTCATCAGAGATAAGGAATAAAATGTGTGAATATAAATAATATAATGCAATTATGTTCTAAATATATATTTTAGTCAGATAATTTATATCTTAAAACATATAAGGTAATTTTTAAGCAATTTTTATTTTACGGAAAAACTTTAAGTTTTTATAATTATAGCAATAAACTATAAAAATGTTCAACTTGTAGAAGGTAAACAAAATTAAAGAGATATTTCAGCAAAAATCATTTCAAACAATTAAAACATTTCTTCTCATACAATTGTATTACGCTGGAATTCGATGGGTTGGTTACATATAGTTTAAAGTTGTTATTTAAATTAAAAAACAATGTGTTAAAATAAATAATTCGTAAAAGAAATTCAGATGTATCATACACAGATATCCCTAGGGTGAGTTATAGGAGCAGCTATATTACTAATGTGTGGCTTAAAATAAATAAATATATATTATCAGAGACAGGTTTTTAAAGTAAATTGTATTTATGAACAAGTGGAAACATTGCTATTGTTTTATTCACTAGACAATGAATGTAATGCCCCATAGTATTTCAAAATGTATTTATTTATTTTGTAAACATATGCATTATATACGTAATCAAGGAATTAAAGTACATCTGTTCTATTTCTATATGTAAGTTATCTTATTAATACACAACGTGTATGATCATAATTTAAGAACAAATTCTTTAAGATTAGCATGAAAAATACCAAAAGTTTAATTCAGAAATGTTGCTAAACAAATGTAAGGAACCTCAAAAAACTTTGCCTTTAACCCATAAATTTGTTGACTAATAATATTATTCTAAAACTTAATCATTCATGTGTATAAATTTAATAAATCAAAATTTAATTCTGTGCCTTAGAGATAGCACAGCTGATTGATCAATTGTTAGATACAATACGTCATCATCTCAATTACTATCCCAACAAAAGTACTGTTGTTCCTGCCAACTATATTGATTAACTATTGATAACTACTTTAATTGTTGGATTCCCCATATAATTTAAAGACCTAAACGGCTTCTTGGTTGTGATAACATTATCATAGTTCTCATAAAATTTAACAATTCAATCACACACAACAGTACTCCAACATTAAAGATACATAAAAAGCTATCTAAAAAATGTGCTTTTAAATGGTTTATGTAAAGTGGTTTATGAAATATAAAGTGAGAATAATTTTAATACTTTTTCCTTCGAGGAGTTAAACTTATTATGTTTCAAATATAAAATTAGTTAAATTTCAACCCCCGGTATAGATGTACGTAGTATATTGTATATTTTATTAGTGGATCCGATTGTTGATAGTATTTATTATCAGGCCTGATATGAAATTTTGATTTAAGATGTTACAAAATAGAAGTATTGTCTAAAAATTAAATTTTTTGAACATTTTTAACTTATTGATGACAGTTTATATATGAAAGAATAGTTTTTAATTAGCATAATATGTGGTACATATACAAGTCACACATTACAAATATATTTAAATATACGCTCAAAATGCACAAATGTTTACAGTATAAATTCAAAATTTTAAATATTATAGTGATCGATTTTGGCATTCCACGCTCACCTTCCTCAGACCAGAGGGATTCACAAGTAAATCAATCAAATTCTTTTGTGAATCCCTCTGGTCTCAGGATGGTGAGTGTGGTTCGTCGAAATAGATCAACATAATATCTGTGCATTTTGTACTTATATTGTAAATATTTGTGCATTTTTTCTTGTATTTTGGTTTATTTGTGTATTTTGTGTGTTTATTGAAATATATTTGTGTTGTGTGACATTCACTTGTACTGTGTATTTAAAGAACGCAAAGTTAATATAACTTTAACAGAAATATTTTAATGTTACACTAGTGAACCCTAGTTTTACGATCTATATAATATTATAAAGCAAAATGATTAAAGTATCTGCTTATCATAGTTTTCAGGCAGAAAACAGTTTGTTTTTATTCACTAAAACTCCTGCTAGTACTGCCGTGAACGTAACATTGTAGAAATGTAATAAAAGTGGTAGAGAACATGGACGTCGACACTGGTGAAGGAATGTGGTATGGACCAATACCACGAAAGGAAATCCATTTTTCTTACAGCAGCTGAAGACAAAATTTTTTGTTTTGTAATTCAACCTTAACGCCCAACCAACACATTGATCACATCTGCCCCACGCTTCAAGACTTCTGGGTTTGCTGTATAGAACACCAAGATCAGGCTTATCAGTGGCATCCTTGGTGTTTCTCTACAAGGCTCTTATTCGACAGCTCCTTGAATATGCCTCTGTTGTATGGACGCCTCATCAGCTCTACCTGTCGACCCGTTTTCAGGAAATTCAAAGGAGATTTGTTTTACAACTGTACTTCAAAACTGGCCAACTACTTCAGATTAACATTATAGTGTAGTGACTATAGTATTATTATATTATAGTCATTATAGTGTTGTGAGACGTAGGACATGTTAATTTATATGATATATACCAACACGTAACATGCTAATCAAGAAACTTATAACTACTTCAGCCCAATCTTCTAGTGCAGATGTTCAACCCTCAACCTCTTCAACTTCGTCGACACGTAGATCTTGGTATTTCTATTCAAACTCATTAGAGGAACTGTCGATTGCCCAGAATTATTGGTAAAAGTCAACCTGAGGACTCCTTTTAGAACAAGATCACACGATATATTTGGCCATCAACACCACAGAATAAACTACCTCAAAAATGCCCCAATGAGTAGAATACAGGAGATGGGCAATCTTGTCGCCTACAATGTGGACTTTTTTCTTGATTCTCTTGGATCATTCAGGAAAACTATTCACACTTCAACCTCGTCTACTTCGACAGTAAATCAATCCACTCTTTTCCTTCTAAATCTTCTCCGTCTTCTTTACCCGACCACACAAATAATTGATTCCTCTGATCCCCATTTCTACTCCACCTTCTATATACACCTGTAATGAAACCACTGTATCAAGTTCATTATCTGTAGATATCTCCATGTTTTGTATTGGTTATTTAATATTGTATCTATTAATTTATACTATATTATATGTATTAATCTGTTATATAATGTATCTATTGCACTCGTATGTTTATTGTAAGTTATTGTTTTTATGTGTATCCACACAATTGTAAATGACACTGTCGTTGGAAATAAAAAAATATATATATAAAAAAATATAGCTCACAAAAGATTATTCGTAACATTTAACCATATGTGTATTGAGGACATGACAAGTATGTTGTGTAAGTATTTTAATATAATCACGAATTATTTATAAACTAAATGAAGGTAAATATTATTAGTATAATCTATAGCCTATATTATGTTGTATGATCCTGAGTGGGGATCGATATACCTTTTATTTCTGAATTATCATTAGTTTTCTTTCTTCTAAGTGTAATTCTTAATTTATTGTTATATTTACAATATTAACAATAATAAATTCCTTTAAAAAAATGTATTTAGTAACCAAATTATTTTAAAACAAAAATCTCTTATATCTTATAAATATTTATAGTTCCCCATTTTATTTCAACTATAAATATATAATAAGCAAATAGAATTTACTTCAAATTAAAAATAAAATACTTTCAGCTTAAAACAACGGTATTATTGCAATTATTCTTCCTTAAAACCGATAAAGATATATTTTAAATAACACCTTGGCGCGGTTGTTTCCAAAATCATTAGATTTTAGAAATATAGAAATGTTTCTAAAATTGTAAATAGTTACCAAAACATCGTACCAAAATGGTAAAATATTTTCCTTACTGCAGAAGAGCTTCAATAAATTTTAAATTAATTTACGTTATGACTATAAATTATTTAATGTTTACTATACATATTGGAATCACAATTTATAGTAATTAAATTTGATCAAATAATCTGAGTTTAAGTACAGTATTTCATAGTTTATTTGTTAAACAAATGGTAGTTTTCAGATCACTTAAATGTCAGTAATCACTGTGTAAAGTGACTGTTTCTCTACACGTTTAAAACAATCCAAATACACCTCTAATGTTAGACAATTACAATTTAGTAGTTTAGGTGATTCATATTTCTATGTAAATAGCTACATCAAAATTTAATAAACTGTTTAATTTTTTAGCAGACAATTTGCTGGGCAGTTTTTTTATATATACTGAATAGAAGCTCAGTATCAAAATCCAAATAGCTCAAATATATCCAAACCTCAAATGTGTTTTTAGGGCTAATAATGTAACAGAGAATAGCCCTGGTATACGTGGCAACCCAACGTATGAGTCTACGCGTGAACCTTTTTATAGGTATATTAAAGGTATATACTGATATTTTTATGTCCCAGTAAGATAGTATAGGATGAATTTCACTCCCTCATATTATCTAAAGATAAGTAATAAAAACAGACCCTTTTACAGTTGAACTAATACATTGAGTGCTCCTCTGAATGTTTTGTGGTACGTACAGTGGTATTTACCCACAACCCCGCCCATTCGCGTACAGTGGTATTTACCCACAACCCCCACATGGGGTCAAGTACAGTGGTATTTACCCACAACCCCCACATGAGATCAAGTACAGTGGTATTTACCCACAACCCCACATGGGGTCAAGTACAGTGGTATTTACACACAACCCCCACATGGGGTCAAGTACAGTGGTATTTACCCACAACCCCCACATGGGGTCAAGTACAGTGGTATTTACCCACAACCCCGCCCATTCGCGTACAGTGGTATTTACCCACAACCCCCACATGGGGTCAAGTACAGTGGTACTTACCCACAACCCCACCCATTCACGTACAGTGGTATTTACCCACAACCCCCACATGGGGTCAAGTACAGTGGAATTTACCCACAACCCCCACATGGGGTCAAGTACAGTGGTATTTACCCACAACCCCGGCCATTCTAGTATAGTGGTATTTATCCACAATCCCACCCATTCATGTATAGTGGTATTTACCCACAACCCCAGCCATTAAAGTATAATGGTATTTATCCTCAACCCCACCCATTCAAGTACAGTGGTATTTACCCACATCCCCCACATGAGGTCAAATACAGTGGTATTTACCACAACCCCCACATGGGGTCAAGTACAGTGGTATTTACACACAACCCCCACATTGGGTCAAGTACAGTGGTATATACCCACAACTCCGCCCATTCGCGTACAGTGGTATTTACCCACAACCCCCACATGGGGTAAAGTACAGTGGTATTTACCCCCAACCCCACCAATTCACGTACAGTGGTATTTACCCACAACCCCTACATGGGGTCAAGTACAGTGGTATTTACCCACAACCCCCACATGGGGTCAAGTACAGTGGTATTTACCCACAACCCCACCCATTCACGTACAGTGGTATTTACCTACAACCCCACCCATTCGCGTACAGTGGTATTTACCGACAACCCCGGCCATTCAAGTACAGTGGTATTTACCCACAAACCCAGCCATTCAAGTATAGTGGTATTTACCCACAACCCCGGCCATTCAAGTATAGTGGTATTTATCCACAACCCCACCCATTCAAGTACAGTGGTCTTTACCCACAACTCTGGCCATTCAAGTATAATGGTATTTATCCACAACCCCACTCATTCAAGTACAGTGGTATTTATGCACAACCCCACCCATTCATGTACAGTGTTTTTTACCCACAACCCCCACCTATTCACGTACAGTGGTATTTACCCACAATCCTACCCATTCGCGTACAGTGGTATTTACCCACAACCCCGCCCATTCACGTACAGTTGTATTTAGCCACAACCCCGCCCATTCTCGTACAGTTGTATTTCCCCACAACCCCGCCCATTCTCGTACAGTGGTATTTACACACAACCCCACCCATTCACTTAAAGTGGAACTTACCCACAACCCGCCCATTCACGTACAGTGGTTTTTATAATTTCAATAGATATGCACGTTTGTAAAGTAAATATTTACTTTGGTTAATTAAATTGGTTTCATGTAATAATTTTATGTAATATATTTTTTTTCCTTAATTGTTTACACAACATAAATTATAATAATAATAACCTAAGAGTTGATCAGAATCTATGTAAAGCGTTATTAAATTAATCATTATATACTAAAAATCTGTAAAATTTAGTTAAATGAATGTAGTAATACAACACAAGTAGATTAAAAAAAGGATTCAAGTATACGATGTGCTATGGGTATGAAAATAAATATAACCGAAACTAGGAAAATGTTATTCCTAAAATTAATCTATATTGCCTTTATTTACTTCATACAAAATAAGAATTTTAACACATTCACCTTTATATATTTACAAACCAGTTCTTTATAAATATAATTATATAATTTATCATAAGCGGTATTAATATAATTGAGCGAATATGACAACATTTCG
Organism: Stictocephala bisonia; assembly: GCA_035578905.1. NCBI lineage: Eukaryota > Metazoa > Arthropoda > Insecta > Hemiptera > Membracidae > Stictocephala > Stictocephala bisonia. Next base: position 23,307 of record JAQJVL010002279.1, read on the forward strand.
ACTTTTCCAAAACGGGACAAATTTTCCAAAATAGGGAATATCAAATAAATTTTTTTGCCTTTTGTGTCGAGTTAATATTTGATAGGTACTATTAACAACATAAATATAACACAAATATGATGAAGTTTTAGAAATTTAACAAAGGATATATGTAAATAACGAAATGTTGCTGACCTCCTTCATAGAAAATCACCCAATTCTCTACAATTAGTACATTAATATTGAATTCAGGAACACAGGGATAGGCTCAATGGTGGGTGACTGCCAGTTTCAATACATCATCATTACAACTACTATCTATGCAAATCTATAGTTCCAACTGACCAATTGATCAACTACCTCAATTGTTAAAATGATCCCACAACTTCATTCCATATAGGGATCCTTTTGTTTTTATACAGTTTTTGAAATTTTCCTTAAATTACGTTACTACGCGTAAAACCACTAGGTATTTCAAAATACAATAAGTAAATAACCAAACCAAAATATTAAATATAAAAACATATGAGAAAGTCAAAACGTATTATTGTGTGGCAGATGACTAAAAAAATACTCTTCTTTTACTTATAAAATGTCAATGGCAATGTCATAGTGTACTTGAATATAGTATTCATTCTATATTCTATATTACGTTTCATTTCTAAGTTATGATTTTATAGATAGCTCACCTTGTACTTTGAGAAAATGCATAAAATATTTATAACCGGCGCAAATAACGCTTGAATTGACGTATGTAGTATGTGTTAGTAAATGTTACTAACAACAAATATAAATTAGTTAATTTTCATTTGATACAAAATATATCTACATTACCTTAACCTTATTACCTAACAGATAATAGATAATATTTATACTCTAAATACAAGACAATATGTAATTTGATACAAGGCTTAACTATTTTATTTGTGAACTATTATTTTGGCCTAAAAGAGACATGATTTGCATCAGTTCAAATCATCATACTGGTATTTCTTAACATAATTATTAAAACATGGAACAATTATTTGACATTGTGCTACTTTTTTTAGCAGTAGGCTACTTAAACATTTAATAATAATTAAGTGTACTATGACAAATCTATCAATAATTTATTCAATAACGTTATTCATCTGAACAGTACGAGAATATCTAAACCTATAAATGCCTAATACACTAAATCTATGTTTAAAGTGTGGTACTGACATATTATAAAAAGTAATTTTTATTGTAAATAGATGTACATAGTAGATTCAATAAAAATGTTAGATTGTAAGAAGTATTATATTTATATCTTATGGTTTTTTATCAGCTACATTTTCTTTTTTTTAACTATGTAAAAACTGAGTTTATATTTGAACAAAAAGTCCAAAAGTCATTACATTACAATAACAATTATAAATAACTAACAAATTATTTCCTGTCACAAAGCTAAACCCCATCCCTCAAGCCATTTAAGGTCTGCCTCACTGATTCTATTTATGCTAGCTAATCCCTCCGTAAAATAGCGCAAGGGGCACTCTGAAACTATATGATCCATTCTTTGTATATACTCCCCACATGATAGTAATAGGAATAGTAGTCCACTGGCTAATAGAAAATAAATATCTTTCTAAATGGTGTAAAACTCCACCACAATGATCATCCACAGTATCTGGGAGTAACGTTACATCGATCGCTGACATTAAAATGAAATATGTTCAAAACATTAAAATTAGTCACTCAATATGTCGTAGTTTGGTTGGGTAGAAGGCAACCTGTCTCGTATGCAAATATTGCTTTAAGGTGAACCATGTTGTGAATGAAATTTACCATTATCCTGGCATAGCTAGATATTTCCTGTACACTTATATACTGGCATATACTATCCATCGTACATTCACGACAGTTGGTATATGAGTAGGCTACGACATGTAATTTGGCGTTAAAGTGTACAGTACATCCACTGTGCAGCGTAAATGGAGAATTACTGCTATTGATACTTAGGAACAAAGCTAAGAAATACAACAATAACATTATTTTATCTAGGTAATTTAACAAGACAAGCTATAAATTAAAGAAGGAAAAAAAGAATAAACTATACTGTATATACGTAGCAATCTTGATATACAACATAATAAGCCAGAGATATCTGGTTAATTAATGTAGCAAAGATACTAGAGCAAGTACGAATAAAACCGAGTCTGAAATATATAAACACACTTAAAGCAAATTACTATACATTAATGAGTCCATAGCCCTCCTTCCCATTAAATCAGGTGTTGTAAAAAAAAATTTACTATTGATGATTTCGTGAAAATTACAATGAATATAAACTGAAGCTGTGGAATAGTTGATCTTGCCCAGAAAACATACATAAAACCTTCCATCCTTCTTATATAATAAATTCTAATTCATAATTAGTATAGATTACAGATTTCCCAGTATAGGAATAATGTATAACCACGTATGGCGAGATTAGTATATACTACAAAAATTAGTATTGATGTATTTTATGCATGTTCTCGTACAAATATGTGGTAATTAATTATATACATATATATATAAAAAGAACTACACTTAGCAATCTTTTCTTGATTTTTTAATGTTTAAAATCGATTTCGGTCTCGAAAGACCATCATCAGTTTAACATAGAATACAAATAGGGTTATAAATATATCTTTAGAATAATTAATTTAACAGCTGATATTATAAAAATTTAAATAAAAATGTAGATGGATAAGTTGTAGATCTTGTTAAATTTTATAATTTTGTATCTTCATGATAGAATCAAACATAATATTTGAGTGAAATTTTATTTGATCGTTGAGTAATAATGATGGGTTTTCTTTTGTGTTTTTGTATATGTAAAATTTTTCAAACATATATAATTATATACGTACTTATATATGTTGTTTTCCTTGTTTTTTGATTGAATTTTAGATTATAATTAATTATATAATATTGTTTAAAATGCACCAAAAAATTACTAGCAACTGTGTATAATGAGTTGATAAACTAATCTACAATAATCACGAGTATTTGGATACTATAATTGCTATCGCGCAAAGCGTGCAGGGTTGTCCCCTAGTCTGCCAATTTATAACTGCAATTAAGGCGTTCACTACGCGACCTGTGTTTCTTAATCTTTGTGGTATTACTGAATGACTTTTTTGTTAAACAATCCTATTCCAGTTCTACTTTTATGGTATTTGAACATCCCAGTGGTGTTACCTGGCCCTTTATTATTAAATTTATAACGTTAGGAATGCATTTATTAAATCGGATATCAATAAAATATATATTAAGTTTTCTACACAATTAAAAATCAGTATTTTCTACACAATTATTGATATGACGATGAGATATGTAACTTCAACTACTTGACAAAATTCTTACGAAGAATACAGGGGGGGGGTTGTACCGTAACAGTAATTGCATCGTTTAGCAGAACTGTGTCCAATATGAAACTGACAGTTACGGTCTTACAAAGAAATGTCATTAGCAATGAAACCAATATCAGAGTACTTTATCTCCGTAAAAACTAACATTAAACCGTGATATCCTTCTTTACGTATTATCTTGGTACTATTTATAACCAAGCAATATTGTAACTCTATTTATTAATAATAATGGATTTATTGCAGCATTTGGTTTAAATTGTGAATATAGGACTAAAAAGTCCTATCTTACTTTTAACCCTAATTTACAGAATATTGAGAAAATAGAATAAATGTTATAATTCATTAACTTCTATATTAACCTATAATAACTTAATACAGATCTTAATAAAAATGTCAATATACCCTTTTTTATTAAGATCTGTAGTTTTTTGCAACGGGCTGTATAGTTATCTGTTACTTCTAACTTATAATACAAACTGCATTTTGATCATTTTTTAGTTACTCAAAACGGCGAATTAATGCAAAACATTTAAATAACAGTTACAATAATGCACCTTGGGATATACATTAACTTAGCTTTCATTCCTAAGTTAACACATCCTAATTGCAATTGTTATTATTCCGAAGATTGTCATAAAAATTGTTTACCTAATAACAAACAGATCATCCCCCATATCTCTCCCTCTCTCCTCCCCCTCTCTAACACTTAGGCTCTCCCCCTCTTACATTTTCAGCAGTATGTTAAATTTAACATTACTATAAGAAAAAATATCTCTTAAAATTCGATAAATACTATCTTTGGGTTTCATATAATTTATGACGGTGCATTACCATAGTATTCCTTTATCTATACTATTTCCGTGCATGCCATACTTAACAGGTACGGTTCTGAACAATAGAAATAAAATGGATGAACATAATGTCTCGACTAAAGTTCATATACAGAGTAGGATATAGCATTATTGTGTTGAATTGTCACGAGTATGAGACTTTATTGGAACTATTTTCAAGTCATCGTCTCATAAATATGCGAAATGCAGTTCTCAATGTCGAAAGCTGACTTGAAACTTACTTATCTAAATACCTTTATAAACTTTCTTTTTTGGAACCATACCACACGTAATTATGAAGTATAGCAATATTGTCCCACCCACCCTGCCATACATGTATAGCGGTATTGACCCACCCGCCCTCTCATACATGTACAGCGGTATTGTCCCACCCGCCCTGCCATACACGTACAACGGTATTGTCCCACCCGCCCTGCCATACATCTACAGCGGTATTCACCCACCCGCCCTCCCATACATGTACAGCGGTATTGACCCACCCGCCCTCTCATACATGTACAGCGGTTTTGACCCGCCCGCTCTCTCATACATGTACAGTGGTTTTGTCCCACCCGTCCTGCCAAAAATCTACAGTGGTATTGTCCCACCCGCACTGCCATACATGTACAGCGGCATTGACCCACCCGCCCTCCTATACACGTACAGCGGTATTGACCCACCCGCCCTCTCATACATGTACAGCGGTTTTGACCCACCCGCTCTCTCATACATGTACAGCGGTATTGTCCCACCCGCCCTGCCATACATGTACAGCGGTATTGTCCCACCCGCCCTGCCATACATATACAGCGGTATTGTCCCACCCGCCCTGCCATACATGTACAGCGGTATTGACCCACCCGCCCTCCCATACATGTACAGTGGTATAGACCCACCCGCCCTCTCATACATGTACAGCGGTTTTGACCCACCCGCTCTCTCATACATGTACAGCGGTATTGTCCCACCCGCCCTGCCTTACATGTACAGTGGTATTGTCCCACCCGCCCTGCCATACATGTACAGCGGCATTGACCCACCCGCCCTCCTATACACGAACAGCGGTATTGACCCACCCGCCCTCTCATACATGTATAGCAGTTTTGACCCACCCGCTCTCTCATACATGTACAGCGGTATTGTCCCACCCGCCCTGCCATACATGTACAGCGGTATTGTCCCACCCGCCCTACCATACATGTACAGCGGTATTGACCCACCCGCCCTCATATACACGTACAGCGGTATTGTCCCACCCGCCCAGCCATACATGTACAGCGGTATTGACCCACCCGCCCTCTCATACATGTACAGCGGTATTGACCCACCCGCCCTCTCATACATGTACAGCGGTTTTGACCCACCCGCTCTCTCATACATGTACAGTGGTATTGACCCACCCGCCCTACCATATATGTACAGCGGTACTGTCCCACCCGCTCTGCCATACATGTACAGCTGTATTGACCCACCTGCCCTCCTATACATGTACAGCGGTATTGTCCCGCCCTGCCATACATGTACAGCGTTATTGACCCATCCACACTCCCATACATGTAGAGCGGTATTGACCCACGCGCCCTCTCATACATGTACAGCGGTATTGACCCACCCGCCCTCCCATACATGTAGAGCTGTATTGACCCACGCGCCCTCTCATACATTTACAGCGGTATTGACCCATCCACACTCCCATACACGTACAGCCCTATTGACCCATACACGTACAGCCCTATTGACCCATCCACACTCCCATACACGTACAGCCCTATTGACCCACCCATACTCCCATACACATACAGCCCTATTGACCCATCCACACTCCCATACATGTACAACGGAATTGACCCACCCACTCTCCCATACATTTACAGCGGTATTGACCCACCCGCCTTTTCAAACACGTGCAGTGGTATTGTCGCACCCACCCTCCCATACATGTACAACGGAATTGACCCACCCACTCTCCCATACATGTACAACGGAATTGACCCACCCTCTCTCCCATACATTTACAGCGGTATTGACCCACCCGTCTTTTCAAACACGTGCAGTGTTATTGTCGCACCCACCGTCCCATACATGTATAACGGTATTGTTCCACCCGCCCTCCCATACATGTACAGGGTATTGTTCCATTCGCCCCCCATACATGTAGAGCGGTATTGACCCACCCACTCTCTCAAACACGTACAGCGGTATTGTCCCATCATCCCACCCATTCACGTACAGTGGTATTAACCTACCCTACCCTGGCTCTATATATTGGAGGTCGCCCTGTACTGCAAGTCAAAGTGCCCTTTGACGCGCGGCAGGGATGTTCACTCTTATGAAACTAGAGGGAGGAATAATTACAGAACGCAGAGGCATAGAAGCGCAGCTTTCAAGCGTCTGCCATCACAAGTGGGTGTAAACATAATCAATTTGCTCCCTAAACAAATTAAAAATCAAAACCTGAATTTGTTAAAAAGACGTTTAAAATACCTTTTGGTGGAAAGTGCTTTTTATTCAGTTGAAGAATTCTTTCAAAGCCACTGGGACAGTCAGTAAACACCGTATTATGCAATTCTGGTGTCAAGTGTGTGAATGTATGATGCATGTGCAAGATGTACAGTATGTATGAATGTGTCCGATTGTGTGTGAGTGTTTTAGGCTAGACTAAGTTTTGCAGCACAATTGTCAATTGTATTATGCAATAAAGAACTTATTTATTTATTTAACCTACCCGCCCACCCATACACGAAAAGTGATATTGACCCACCTAACCATACACGTACATAAATACTTATAAATTGTTTACACTTATTTATAATTAGTGCTAAACAATATTAAATATGCTTATTTAGTTATAATCTTAGTATTTAAAAAGGCCATCAATGTTTGCTAAAACAACTGGTTTTTACTCCTTACTATGTAAATTAATTTACTGTTTTCTTTTTATTTACATTTAATATAGTTTTTAATCATTTAAAAACATAGTAAAAATAAACTAAACATATTTTTCTTTGTGATTAATATGTAATGTTTAGTTACATGAACACTTTACATTTAAATTAACTTGATTCTAATGTACTGTTAGGTTTACAGGATGATAGTATATTTAACAAAACATGATAAAAAATACACTAAGATAAAGTTTCCTAATAAATTAACAATTTGACTAAGTCCTTCTATAACTAGGACTTATATTAAGAAACGTGTCAATATTTATTTATGGAAATGTTCGTTTCTTCGAAAGTATTAACTTAATATACATTAATGAGACATTTTATACTTCAAATATGCCTTTAACTTCAACTAGTATTAAGCTCAAATTAATTTTTATTGTTACACTCATACAAAGTATTTTCTTCTTTCCTTAACAACGTGAACTTATTAGAATATCAGATAATGATATATTTTCGTATTCGAATTGTTTTTAAAGTCTCCTTTCAATTAAATAAGCTTTCTTTTTCAACATAAAACTACTTGTCTGGATGAATGACTTTAATTAGTTTACTGAACTCACCGGGATATGTCTCAACCAAAAGTCATATTTAGAGTTTCTTTTAGAACTGCACTGAAAATAACCAGAATTGTAATTTGAATGGTTACATTATTTTAAAATTATCTCCTAATGAAGCTATTTTTATATCTATATATAAATTGACATAGTAAACATAATTACTATAGGAAAATAATAAAAGCCTATAGTCAAAGTCTTTATTCATAAATACAATAATTTGTACATGAATAGTCACATTTTATTAGAATAAACTAAATTAATATTTGTGAGAGCTACTAAGCAATATGCTCTTTAATACTGAACTACTCTTTATTCAATAGCTTTGATAGTTGTATAACAAATATTGTGCAATTTCAATGACATACATATATAGATTAGATAAGTTATTTTTCAAATTTGTAACGATAATTAAATAGATTTGACACTTTTAGAAATAAGGTAGTATACGTAAATAGATTTTAAACCAATTAAGTTTAAACATATATCTAAACCACAAATTTGTCTTTATTATATACGTATACCTACTCATACGTTATACCTACTCACCCCACACATGAGTAGATATTACTTTGAAAATCAGGAATATTATTTGAATACATTCACTTGTACATACATTATGTAATGTGCTGCAATGATTGATGTGACAAGAACATTTATGTACTTGCATCATTTTTATTCTCAAGGTTGGATAAATGTAAAATATGGATAAAGGTATAAATCCCAACGAGCACAGTCATTCAATTTTCAGTAATATAATCAGCTTAGCTCAGGTTTTTAGTGATAGTGAGACCAGGTTTTATCCACTTTGTTCTAGTTTGGAAGATGGATGTACAGTGTAAATGTATACGAGTTATATAGGTTAATGTTACTCAAATTCCTGGAAATACTGATGAGAATAGCTTCATTTTTCACTCATTAGATTACAGACAACGTCTTAGTGTCCATCTAGTAATGTATTCGATAACAGTCGTGTCAGCGACATATTTGGAAAATACGGCACACGAAAATGACAGTTGCATAGATCTGCAAATGAACTACGAACAGGTGAAAATAACTGGTTTTTTAACTTCACTCGCCAGTTCATATGGGCCTGCAGGCCTGTGCGTAAACTTTACTCAACGAGTGAAGTACCGACCGTTGGCTCAGTAAAGATTCAAACCTTGGATCTTGGCAGTCTGAAGGCTTAGCCACTGAGCCACCACGACGGGTGCTTGATTACCGTGATTAAGTCCTAAAGCAGAGGACCAATAATAGATCCTTGTGACATCTCTCGAGTAACAGGTTCAAGTAAGAGATTTTGTTGTGGTCTTGACTCACTGCTAGCGATCAGAAAGACAACATTCTACACAACATCAGATAATCCCAGTTCAGGAAATTACTGTGTTAGTAATGACAGGTAAACACAGGCAAAAAATGCTTTAAGAAAATAAAAAAAGATTACAGATAGTATTAATACTTCAACCACTGATTAAAAGTATCCTAAGTAATTGTTAAAAGAGCGCAAGAACTAATCACAGTTGTGATATTTTTTGTTATAAAACTTGACTAAAAATGAGCAGTATTTTAATCGTTATAAACAAAAAACTTGTTTGCTATAAGATAATCATTAAAAAATGTGTTTTATGTATAATATGACATACTGATGGGTCTTAATTCTAATGTATTATTGGAAGTGAACACTTCTGCAGAGGGTAGACAATAATAAATTGCTAATAGATGGAAATTGTTATGGAATTTTTTTTTAGTTATTAATCATTACAGGAATGACTACGGGGCCCCCCCGTCCCACACTTGGTATTTTCTCTGCTCTGATTGCATTACTAGACACAGCTTTGCGGGAGAAAAAATATCAATCTCTAAAATATTATAAACACTTTTATAAATTATTTTAGAATCAAGCTTAACATGTTCGTTTATAATGTTGTTGTATATTAAAATCGTATTTCCTTGACTAACGTGCTAAATATTTTTTAAATTATCCTCTTTAAACTAAAATTCATTAGAAAATTCAAAAAATTTTTAATAGACTTACTTTAAGTATTTGTAAAAGTTTATAACTTTTTATAGTTTCGTGCTAATTTTATTTACTAGAAAATATCTAAAATGTGTTTACAGTGTCTACGTAGAAATTACTTTATCTTGATAAGATATTATATGAACTGTTAGAGTTAAGTCATTTATTAGTGAAAGAAAGAAAGAAAATCAATTTATTTCCCTTTTAAGTTACAAAGGTTCAAGTTAAACAATTTAATATAACGGAAAAGAAAGTTTTACATAGGCTTTTTTATGCCTGTGCGTAAAACTAGTCAAATGAACATTACATTACAATTTGATCAGACAAATTAACTTAGAAAGGTACTTGCATATAATTTATTATTAGAAAAAAATAACAAAAATGTATATTCTATACTAAATAAAAAAAATAATAATAATTCTTTAGATACTGACTATTACATAGAAAAAATCATTTAAAAAAAGAAGACATATTCCGATAAGAGTGAAAAATAAAAATAGATTATTCAAATAAAGAAAATAAGTGAGTACCGTGAGTTTTTAATTTTAAAATATATATTAGTTACTTATGAGGATGGAGTCAAGTAAATTAGTATTAGTTACGGAAGCAAAGCATAGAAGTAATGAGGTCAAAGTAAAGTAATAAGTCAAGTAATCGTGTTGTCAGGTGTAGATTGACTTGAGGAGGTCCTCCGCGTAATCACAGTTGGTCCCTAACAGCCAGGCAGAGACACGCTTTTTGTACACACTGCGACTGAGAGTGCCAAGTAGATCCCTTATCTCCCTCGGTATGTTGCGATACAAAACATTTGCAAGGTAGAAGGAATTCGTATTGTTTACAGATTTAACTGTTCTAAGGACCTGGACACCAACATTAAAGGCATTTCTTGTTCTGTAATTATGTGAAATAGGAGTAGATATTAAATCGGAATGATGAAAAATGAAATTTAGAAGAGTTTTAATGAATATATGTCTTATGGTGAGAACACCTGTTTCTTGAAAAAGTAAGTCGGATGAAAACATTTTTATCTTACGGAAGCCTGTCTTCAAAATAGATTTTTGGATAACAGATAACGGTTCTAATATAGATTTAAAAGCCCCTCCCCAAGAAATAATACCGTATTCTAAAATGGATTGAACGTATGCAAAATATACAGTTTTAATTTCATGAGTTTTTAAAAATGTACTTAATTGTTTAAAAACATATATGAACTTTCTTAGTTTAGACTTTAACATATCTATATGTTTTTCCCACCGTAGCTGGTTATCAATAATGACACCCAGGTACTTGTAGTGGTCGACTCTCTCTACGACTTGACAGTCACAGTGTTCTTTAGCGGGGGATTTTATTTAACATAAATAAAGCGTCCGCAGAGTTCTTACCACTTCTAAAGTCAAATTGTCGACTTGAAAGTAGATGTTTTGACTCCAGGTATACTTGTAATTGTTTTTTACACACTTCTCCAATACTTTGGACAGTGTACTGAGCAAGGAGATGGGCCTAAAATTACTATATGTCGATTTTTCGCCAGATTTATTAAGTGGAATGACTTTAGCAATTTTAAAAGAATTTGGAAATACACCGGAATTTAAACTAATATTGATAATGTGAGTCAAAGGTGTGATTAAATGTTTTATATAATTTTTCAAAACTGTGGGAGAAAATTCATCGATTCCTGGGGCAGATTTTCCGCGCATCTCGGCAACATACCGCTCCACCTGGCTCTCGGTGACCGGCTCCAATGTGAACACATGCCTGGCTCTGTATGCGGTGTCGTCCACCACCAGCGGCCCGGCGGAGATAGGCAGCGCGCTCGCTAACTGTTCTCCAACACTCGCAAAATAATCGTTAAAAGAATTGGCTACCTCCCGTACCGACCACTTAGTAATGTCTTCACCCGGTAAAAAATGCTTAATTGGAAAAGGAGTCCTCCTCAACTTAACACCATTGAATTCATTTATTATCTTCCAAAACTCTTTAGGATTACTTTGACAGTTTATGAAATAACATATTAGGAGGAATGGTCTTGATTAAACAAAATAACAACCAGTGCACATACGGTTGCCTCTAAATTCTATAGCATACGGATTTATTTTTAGGCTACAAATAAAAAATTTTTTAAGTAGCTGTGGAGTGGTTGAGTAGACAAATGTACTTAAGTAGCTGTGGGGTGGTGGAGTAGATAATGTACTTAAGTAGCTGTGAGACAGTGGAGTAGAAAAAGTACTTAAGTAGCTGTGGGGTTGTGGAGTAGACAATGTACTTAATTAGATGTGGGGTTGTGAAGTAGACAATGTATTTAAATAGCTGTTATTTGGTAGAGTAGACAATGTACTTAAGTATTTGTGGGGTTGTGGAGTAGACAAATGTACTTAAGTAGCTGTGGGTTGGTGGAGTAGACAAAGTACTTAAGTAGCTGTGGGTTTGTGGAGTAGACAATGTACTTAAGTACCTGTGGGGTGGTAGAGTAGACAATGTACTTAAATAGCTGTTGAGTGGTGGAGTAGACAATGTACTTAAGTAGCTGTGGGGTGGTAGAGTAGATAATGTACTTAAGTAGCTGTGGGAAGGTGGAGTAGACAATATACTTAAGTAGCTGTGGGGTGGTGGAGTAGACAATGTACTTAAGTAGCTATGGGCTGATGGAGAAGACAATGTACTTAAGTAGCTGTGGGGTGGTGAAGTAGACAAAGTACTAAATTAGATGTGGGGTGGTGGAGTGGACAATATACTTAAGTAGCTGTTAGTTGGTGGAGTAGACAATGAACATAAGTAGCTGTGGGGTTATAGAGTAGACAAATGTACTTAAGTAGCTGTAGGGTGGTGGATTAGACAAATGTACTTAAGTAGTTGTGGGGTTGTGGAGTAGATAAATGTACTTAAGTAGCTGTGGGGTGGTTGAGTAGACAAAGTACTTAAGTAGCTGTGGGGTTGTGGAGTAGACAATGTACTTAAGTAGCTGTGGGGTGGTGGAGTAGACAAAGTTCTTAAGTAGCTTTCGGGTGGTGGCGTAGACAATGTACTTAAGTAGCTGTGGGGTGGTGGAGTAGACAAAGTACTTAAGTAGCTGTGAGGTTGTGGAGTAGACAATATAATTAAGTATCTGTGGGGTGGTGGAGTAGACAATGTACTTAAGTGGCTGTGGGGTGGTGGAGTAGCCAATATACTAAAATAGCTGTGGGGTGGTGGAGTAGACTATGTATTTAAGTAGCTGTTGAGTGGTGGAGTAAACAATGTGTATAAGTAGCTGTGGGATGGTTGAGTAGACAATGTACTGATGTAGCTGTGGGGTGGTGGAGTAGACAATGTACTTAAGTAGCTGTGGGGTGGTGGGGTAGACAACGTTCTTACGTAGCTGTGGGGTGGTGGCGTAGACAATGTACTTAAGTAGCTATAGGGTGGTGGAGTAGACAATGTACTGAAGTAGCTGTGGGGTGGTGGAGTTGATAATGTACTTAAGTAGCTGTGGGACAGTGGAGTAGAAAAAGTACTTAAGTAGCTGTGGGGTTTTGGAGTAGACAATGTACTTAATTAGATGTGGGGTTGTGGAGTAGACAATGTACTTAAATAGCTGTTATTTGGTGGAGTAGACAATGTACTTAAGTAGCTGTGGGGTGGTGGAGTAGATAATGTACTTAAGTAGCTGTGGGACAGTGGAGTAGAAAAAGTACTTAAGTAGCTGTGGGGTTGTGGAGTAGACAATGTACTTAATTAGATGTGGGGTTGTGGAGTAGACAATGTACTTAAATAGCTGTTATTTGGTGGAGTAGACAATGTACTTAAGCATTTGGGGGTTGTGGAGTAGACAAATGTACTTAAGTAGCTGTGGGTTGGTGGAGTAGACAAAGTATTTAAGTAGCTGAGGGTTTGTGGAGTAGACAATGTACTTAAGTACCTGTGGGGTGGTGGAGTGGACAATGTACTTAAATAGCTGTTGATTGGTGGAGTAGACAATGTACTTAAGTAGCTGTGGGATGGTGGAGTAGACAATGTACTTAAGTAGCTGTGGGGTGGTAGAGTAGATAATGTACTTAAGTAGCTGTGGGAAGGTGGAGTAGACAATATACTTAAGTAGCTGTGGGGTGGTGGAGTAGACAATGTCCTTAAGTAGCTGTGGGGTGGTGAAGTAGACAAAGTACTTAATTAGATGTGGGGTGGTGGAGTGGACAATGTACTTAAGTAGCTGTTAGTTGGTGGAGTAGACAATGTACATAAGAAGCTGTGGGGTTATAGAGTAGACAAATGTACTTAAGTAGCTATTGGGTGGTGGATTAGACAAATGTACTTAAGTAGTTGTGGGGTTGTGGAGTAGATAAATGTACTTAAGTAGCTGTGGGGTGGTGGAGTGGACAAAGTACTTAAGTAGCTGTGGGGTTGTGGAGTAGATAATGTACTTAAGTAGCTGTGGGACAGTGGAGTAGAAAAAGTACTTAAGTAGCTGTTGAGTGGTGGAGTAGACAAAGTACTTAATTAGATGTGGGGAGGTGGAGTAGACAATGTACTTAAGTAGCTGTGGGGTTATAGAGTAGACAAATGTACTTAGGTAGCTGTTGGGTGGTGGATTAGACAAATTTACTTAAGTAGATGTGGGACGGTGGAGTAGACAAAAACTTAAGTAGCTGTGGGGTTTTGGAGTAGACAATGTACTTAAGTAGCTGTGGGGTGGTGGAGTAGACAAAGTTCTTAAGTAGCTTTTGGGTGGTGGCGTAGACAATGTACTTAAGTAGCTGTGGGGTGGTGGAGTAGACAAAGTACTTAAGTAGCTGTGAGAATGTGGAGTAGACAATATAATTAAGTATCTGTGGGGTGGTGGAGTAGACAATGTACTTGAGTAGCTGTGGGGTGGTGGAGTAGCCAATATACTAAAATAGCTGTGGGGTGGTGGAGTAGACTATGTACTTAAGTAGCTGTTGAGTGGTGGAGTAAACAATGTGTATAAGTAGCTGTGGGATGGTTGAGTAGACAATGTACTGAAGTAGCTGTGGGGTGGTGGAGTAGACATTGTACTTAAGTAGCTGTGGGTTGGTGGCGTAGACAAAGTTCTTAAGTAGCTGTGGGGTGGTGGCGTAGACAATGTACTTAAGTAGCTATGGGGTTGTGGAGCAGACAATGTACTGAAGTAGCTGTGGGGTGGTGGAGTAGATAATGTACTTAAGTAGCTGTTGGACAGTGGAGTAGAAAAAGTACTTAAGTAGCTGTGGGGTTGTGGAGTAGACAATGTACTTAATTAGATGTGGGGTTGTGGAGTAGACAATGTACTTAAATAGCTGTTATTTGGTGGAGTAGACAATGTACTTAAGTAGCTGTGGGTTGGTGGAGTAGATAATGTACTTAAGTAGCTGTGGTACAGTAAAGTAGAAAAAGTACTTAAGTAGCTGTGGGGTTGTGGAGTAGACAATGTACTTAATTAGATGTGGGGTTGAGGAGTAGACAATGTACTTAAATTGCTGTTATTTGGTGGAGTAGACAATGTACATAAGTATTTGTGGGGTTGTGGAGTAGACAAATGTACTTAAGTAGCTGTGGGTTGGTGGAGTAGACAAAGTATTTAAGTAGCTGTGGGTTTGTGGAGTAGACAATGTACTTAAGTACCTGTGGGGTGGTGGAGTAAACAATGTTCTTAAGTAGCTGTGGGTTTGTGGAGTAGACAATGTACTTAAGTACCTGTGGGGTGGTGGAGTAAACAATGTTCTTAAATAGCTGTTGAGTGGTAGAGTAGACAATGTACTTAAATAGCTGTGGGATGGTGGAGTAGACAAAGTACTTAAGTAGCTGTAGGGTTGTGGAGTAGACAAATGTACTTAAGTAGCTGTAGGGTGGTGGATTAGACAAATGTACTTAAGTAGTTGTGGGGTTGTGGAGTAGATAAATGTACTTAAGTAGCTGTGGGGTGGTGGAGTAGACAAAGTACTTAAGTAGCTGTGGGGTTTTGGAGTAGATAATGTACTTAAGTAGCTGTGGGACAGTGGAGTAGAAAAAGTACTTAAGTAGCTGTTGAGTGGTGGAGTAAACAATGTGCATAAGTAGCTGTGGGATGGTTGAGTAGACAATGTACTGAAGTAGCTGTGGGGTGATGGAGTAGACAATGTACTTAAGTAGCTGTGGGGTGGTGGGCTAGATAATGTACTTAAGTAGTTGTGGGGTGGTGGAGTAAACAAATGTACTTAAATAGCTGTGGGGTGGTGGAGTAGACAAAGTACTTAAGTAGCTGTGAGGTTGTAGAGTAGACAATGTACTTAAGTAGCTGTGGGGTGGTGGAGTAGACAAAGTTGTTAAGTAGCTTTCGGGTGGTGGCGTAGACAATGTACTTAAGTAGCTGTGGGGTGGTGGAGTAGATAATGTACTTAAGTAGCTGTGGGAAGGTGGAGTAGACAATGTATTTAAGTAGCTGTGGGGTGGTGGAGTAGACAATGTACTTAAGTAGCTTTGGGGTGATGGAGCAGACAATATACTTAAGTAGCTGTGGGGTGGTGGAGTAGACAAAGTACTTAATTAGATGTGGGGAGGTGGAGTAGACAATGTACTTAAGTAGCTGTGGGGTTATAGAGTAGACAAATGTACTTAGGTAGCTGTTGGGTGGTGGATTAGACAAATTTACTTAAGTAGATGTGGGACGGTGGAGTAGACAAAGTACTTAAGTAGGTGTGAGGTTGTAGAGTAGACAATGTACTTAAGTAGCTGTGGGGTGGTGGAGTAGACAAAGTTCTTAAGTAGCTTTCGGGTGGTGGCGTAGACAATGTACTTAAGTAGCTGTGGTGTGGTGGAGTAGACAAAGTACTTAAGTAGCTGTGGGGTTGTGGAGTAGACAATATAATTAAGTATCTGTGGGGTGTTGGAGTAGACAATGTACTTGAGTAGCTATGGGGTGGTGGAGTAGCCAATATACTAAAATAGCTGTGGGGTGGTAGAGTAGACTATGTACTTAAGTAGCTGTTGAGTGGTGGAGTAAACAATGTGTATAAGGTGCTGAGGGATGGTTGAGTAGACAATGTACTTAAGTAGCTGTGGGAAGGTGGAGTAGACAATGTATTTAAGTAGCTGTGGGGTGGTGGAGTAGACAATGTACTTAAGTAGCTTTGGGGTGATGGAGTAGACAATATACTTAAGTAGCTGTGGGGTGGTGGAGTAGACAAAGTACCTAATAAGATGTGGGCAGGTGGAGTAGACAATGTACTTAAGTAGCTGT
Source organism: Stictocephala bisonia (assembly GCA_035578905.1). Lineage (NCBI taxonomy): Eukaryota > Metazoa > Arthropoda > Insecta > Hemiptera > Membracidae > Stictocephala > Stictocephala bisonia. Next base: position 40,201 of record JAQJVL010002279.1, read on the forward strand.
GGGGTTATAGAGTAGACAAATGTACTTAGGTAGCTGTTGGGTGGTGGATTAGACAAATTTACTTAAGTAGATGTGGGACGGTGGAGTAGACAAAGTACTTAAGTAGGTGTGAGGTTGTAGAGTAGACAATGTACTTAAGTAGCTGTGGGGTGGTGGAGTAGACAAAGTTCTTAAGTAGCTTTCGGGTGGTGGCGTAGACAATGTACTTAAGTAGCTGTGGTGTGGTGGAGTAGACAAAGTACTTAAGTAGCTGTGGGGTTGTGGAGTAGACAATATAATTAAGTATCTGTGGGGTGTTGGAGTAGACAATGTACTTGAGTAGCTATGGGGTGGTGGAGTAGCCAATATACTAAAATAGCTGTGGGGTGGTGGAGTAGACTATGTACTTAAGTAGCTGTTGAGTGGTGGAGTAAACAATGTGTATAAGGTGCTGAGGGATGGTTGAGTAGACAATGTACTTAAGTAGCTGTGGGAAGGTGGAGTAGACAATTTACTTAAGTAGCTGTGGGGTGTTGGCGTAGACAATGTACTTAAGTAACTGTGGGGTGATGGAGTAGACAATATACTTAAGTAGCTGTGGGTTGGTGGAGTAGATAAAGTACTTAATTAGATGTGGGGAGGTGGAGTAGACAATGTACTTAAGTAGCTTTGGGGTTTTAGAGTAGACAAATATACTTAAATAGCTGTGGGGTGGTGGATTAGACAAATTTACTTAAGTAGCTGTGGGACGGTGGAGTAGACAAAGTACTTAAGTAGCTGTGAGGTTGTAGAGTAGACAATCTACATAAGTAGCTGTGGGGTGGTGGAGTAGACAAAGTTCTTAAGTAGCTTTCGGGTGGTGGCGTAGACAATGTACTTAAGTAGCTGTGGGGTGGTGGAGTAGACAAAGTACTTAAGTAGCTGTGGGGTTGTGGAGTAGACAATATAATTAAGTATCTGTGGGGTGGTGGAGTAGACAATGTACTTGATTAGCTATGGGGTGGTGGAGTAGCCAATATACTAAAATAGCTGTGGAGTGGTGGAGTAGACTATGTACTTAAGTAGCTGTTGAGTGGTGGAGTAAACAATGTGTATAAGTAGCTGCGGGATGGTTGAGTAGACAATGTACTGAAGTAGCTGTGAGGTGGTGGCGTAGACAATATACTTAAGTAGCTGTGGGGTGTTGGCGTAGACAATGTATTTAAGTAGCTGTGGGGTGGTGGAGTAGATAATGTACTTAAGTAGCTGTGGGAAGGTGGAGTAGACAATGTACTTAAGTAGCTCTGGGGTGGTGGAGTAGACAATGTACTTAAGTAGCTGTGGGGTGATGGAGTATACAATATACTTAAGTAGCTGTGGGGTTGTGGAGTAGACAAAGTACTTAATTAGATGTGGGGAGGTGGAGTAGACAATGTACTTAAGTAGCTGTGGGGTTATAGAGTAGACAAATGTACTTAAGTAGCTGTGGGGTGGTTGATTAGACAAATTTACTTAAGTAGTTGTGGGGTTGTGGAGTAGATAAATGTACTTAAGTAGTTGTGGGGTGGTGAAGTAGACAAAGTACTTAAGTAGCTGTGGGGTTGTGAAATAGACAATGTACTTAAGTAGCTGTGGGGTGGTGGAGTAGACAAAGTTCTTAAGTAGCTTTCGGGTGGTGGTGTAGACAATGTACTTAAGTAGCTGTGGGGTGGTGGAGTAGACAAAGTACTTAATTAGCTATAGGGTTGTGGAGTAGACAATGTACTTAAGTAGCTGTGGGGTGGTGGAGTAGACAAAGTACTTAAGTAGCTGTGGTTTGGTGTTGTAGACAATGTACTTAGTAGCTGTGGGATGGTGGAGTTGACAATGTACCTAAGTAGCTGTGGGGTGGTGGAGTAGACAATGTACTTAAGTAGCTGTGGGGTGGTGGCGTAGACAAAGTTCTTAAGTAGCTGTGGGGTGGTGGCGTAGACAATGTACTTAAGTAGCTATGGGGTGGTGGAGTAGACAATGTACTTAAGTAGCTGTGGGGTGGTGGCGTAGACAATGTACTTAAGTATCTGTGGGGTGGTGGTGTAGACAATGTACTTAAGTAGCTCTGGGTTGGTGGCGTAGACAATGTACTTAAGTAGCTGTGGGGTGGTGGCGTAGACAATGTACTTAAGTAGCTCTGGGGTGGTGGCGTAGACAATTTACTTAGGTAGCTGTGGGGTGGTGGCGTAGACAATGTACTTAAGTAGCTGTGGGGTGGTGGCGTAGACAATGTACTTAAGTAGTTGTGGGTTGGTTGAGTAGACAATGTAATTAAGTAGCTAGTTTAAATCAAATATCTACCACTTTGCAATAAAATCTATTTATTTTTTGTATATATAAAATTTATTAATTGGTAGTTATTTTCAACATTTAAAAGAACATATTTTATCCTTGGGTTCTCATCTTTACATGGCAAATTATATAGATAATTGAATAAATCATTAAAAGTACTGAATGGAACTTTTAAACGATACATAAATTGCATTTACCCTAAAATTTATTATTTTATACAAGAAACAATAAGCTTCATAAATCCCTAACGCATATGCAAATATTTAAACATAGGAATAAACAACTAATGATAAATTGAGTTACATAATATTGTCATCACTAATTGTAGTCATGTTGATTCCATACAAGCCCTTGCTTGTGACCCAAATGTATGTAGAATGTGCACCAATTAGATGTCGTGACTTATGCAACTCATATACAATATGCAAACCACGTCCAACCACAGTGAATTGTACTTAATATGAATTAAAATGAATAAGAGAAGCCCAAAGAATTTTTTTGTAATAAAAATAGTTAATCTTAGACCAATTATAAAGTTATATTGTTAGTAAAAAGTATACCTTTTTATTTAAATATTTTGAAAAACCTATTGAATATATACTTTGAACTGTAACGTTCCAAAAACATAATTATTTTCCGTTTAGTTAAACTAATACACTTGGATTTTTTAATAACATTTCATATTTTCCTATTACAGGTACGTTATTGGACAATAAGATACCATTAGTTGTAATAGCATTTCCACATTATAAATTTGGTACAGTTGTAAAAAATCGGCTGACAGGTAACTTTAACATACTAACAAATACCTAAATATGAAACTCGCAAGCTAGGGAGAGTACTTGTAGGTCTTATGTTTCAGAAGTATTAACATCCTGATGTAGCTACATGGTCGGATAATTTTCCCTATTAGTATTAAATGAAGCAGATTGGTCTAGAATGTATAAAATATTCGTGTGAGTGTAGTTACTATTGTATATAATCATTAACTGCATGAGGTTGCCTCTTTTTGTATCAACTCAATGGTCAAATAAATCATTGGCAACTAGCTGGTTCTAGTAATTAAATATGCATTTAATTATATCAACATAAAAAACATTTTATAAACAAACCATACAAGTGGCTGGACATTGCATCAAATACTGTAAACGGTTTAAGATTTCACAGTAATTACAAACACCGGGGAGTACAATCTAACAAATGGCTTAAAATATAAAATACTATAGTAAAAGCACAATAATACTGTAGTATTCAATAATTAATAAACCAAAATAACAGCAACAAGACTAAATAGATTTGTAATTCTGTACGAGTTATTAAAAAATTGATACGAGTAAAAAAGTTAGTATAGTTGGTAGTAAATGGGCTTATTTTTGTACTATACATTTTGTATTGACAAACTATTTTTTTTTTTTTAAATCCATCCAAGTAAAAATGAATCAATAAACATTCGGTGTTGGTTTCCGACTCAAATTGTGATAATTATAACATTAAAAACGTCATGTTTAATGACATTGAAAATGTCATTAAGAATATTTCGACTAGGTAAGGCACTTGAGAACACCACTTTTACTTCACTACCACAGCATGAGCACAACTAAATAAAAACGGAACTTATTTTAAGTTATAGGTGATTCTATTTATGAAAAGCAAAATTATTTTGTCAATTAACAGGTATAGAGTTTTCTTACAGAACTAAAAGATTTTAAAAAATTATATAATTATATTTCTACTTCATTATATACACTTGTCAAATGTTTTAAATTTATTTATTTGCAAGGTTAGGTTAGGTTAGGTTAGTTTAGGTTTCGTTAGTGGTCTAATTGAACTAGTTAAACATTTTTTAAACTGTAATGGCTTCAAAACAATAAAAATTTAATAAATACACGTAACATAGATTTTTTTAAAGCTTAGTGGACTATTTTAATACATTTTCTATAAATTTTACTCTTACTTTTAATAAATACTCAACAACCATTACAATATTTATTCATTAATGACTTCCAGGAAGAAATATTTTATAATTTTCTAAATCATTTTCTAATTTCTATTTAAGTTATCTTAGTTTATAGCTTAAAGAAGCATTGTTTGATATTTTTCTTAAACTTTTGTTCCGATTTAAACCTAAACCATACTAAATCATGGGATTCTTTACAGCAAAACCTTTTCGTTTTGCATGATAATTGGAGTGTAATAGTCTAAAACAAGATAACTTGAGTATAATATATGTGTGTAAAGAATTTTACCAGTAGAAAAAAACAAATGACATGTGCTGTTCATTAAATTTTATTATTTGCTTGAAATATAAGTACAATTTTTAAATAATATATATTTTACTAATACATATAAACAAATTGGACCATATAAACTAATTTTATTTAAAATTTGACTAGTTTTCTTGTAAATTATTAACAAAACATATTTATGAATGTTTATTTACACCCTCAAAATATTTTTCAGATTATTAATACTCTGAAAATAGTTTTCAATTGTGAATTTTCTATATACTCGTACTTGTTAATATTAGTAGGTTACAAATACATAAAATCTATGTTTAAGAAGAAGAAAAGATTTGTTGCATGTAAGAAATGTTTAATTGTACATCCAAATTCTTACAACGAAATTAATAATTATAAATCAAATACCAAGAGTGGTAGCAGTTATTATAGATCAACTGACAAAGATTACCTTGACAATATCTTTAAAGTTGCAGTTGGCATTGTTCTGACGATATAGAATCTGCTCATGACAGAAATAGTTTGGCTAACTTTATATCCAATATCAACTGACAGTTTAATTTCTAATAAAGTAGAAATATTATTGTACCCTGCCATATTGCGTTCAGTTTTGAAATAACATTTTATATATATTTTATATATATTGCCAGTAGTATATTTAAAATTAAACTTTAAGAAATATGGTATTTTGCAATCACACATGTGTAATGTTTTCTGTAGCATATGACACCCTGTAATAAGAAGACAATATATAAGGGTGATAGTTGCTATAAGAAAGAAAAAATAACGAACTGAAATGTTCATCAAATTTTCTAAGATGAATCATAATGACTAAAATGTCATTATTAAAAAAAACCTGAATATACTTTTTTTTAACGCCACACCTGTCATATCACTAAATATGGCTTTAATTATGAGGAAAATTTATATTTGTTTCTGATAAACTCACTATGCTACATAACTGACGCAATATTCCTTATGATTTATGTATACTATGACCACAACGATTACAGTATTATGTATTTGAAAAGTATTATGTATTTCTGCTTTTAAAATACATTTGCTTTACAAAGAATTAAGTAAAATATTCAACAAATTTACTCATTTATCATAAATTGTATTTACTTGTTTAATATTACAATTAATCGATACTATTTATAAATAATAAGATATTTATAGTGGCTTTAACATAAATGAAAATATGAACTGAAGTAAGAAGAAAAGATTCCGAGATTGAATTTGCTGCCGCTAACCTGTTGGTATTGAGGTGGAAATATTTTAATAAAACCAAGTTCTTTTGAATTGCTTGATATTCAAAGAGAAAAATCATTTCCTTACATTTCAATATTCAAATTCATATTATTTGATTATATTTAAGGAAATTGATTCTTTATTAATTCGTCAATTGTTGCATTAATCATGAATTATTTGCCTTAGTAATGGAAGCAAGGAAGCAGGTATTATATATTGCATAGATATTATTGTTGCATATAATATCCATGCTTTGGATACAACGGTACGTGTATGGAGGGGTGGTTGTTTTCTGCATGTGTTTTGTTGGGTGGGAGGGTATATAAGTTATTTTCACTCAAACATTTAATTTAAATTTAATCTGTACAATATTTTTGTCAACGATTAAATATGTGTTTTACGACGTCATTTATTTTGTCATATCCAAAAATAACTGTATTTCAATAAGGATCTACTTCTCAAAAAAATGATAACAAAAGAACTGTTGAATTGACAATACAATTGTTTGAAAAAAATAATGCATTAATCAAAAATAGAGATTTAAAATGAGACTATATTAAATCTAACTTTTAACAACACTTTTAATTGTATAATAATTTAATTTAATATTAAATCAATGAATATGATCAAAATACATTAAAAGAAAAACCTTAACAATTGGCTAAATTTATTGGTCATACATTTCAAAATTGAGTTCCATTATGAACCTTAAATATATTGGTTTTGAACAGATGACATATTTATAAATTTGATCCCAAGATAAACACGGAATTAAGTGTAATTCTTGTTGAAACAAAATTAGATAAATACCATGCTGTCTTCAATCGGTGGGTGAGGGGTGAACTTGGCCAACATTTTTTTTTTTTTTTTTATTTTGTGCTTCCTTATAGAATACTACAAAAGGGAGGAATTAACTTTATATTGTCCTTAGTACCAAAAAGACCAGAAAATAATTTGGAATCCTGAAATTTCATCAAAATTATAACAAGACAATACGCAATGTTTTAAATTATCATTTTGTAAGCAAATGCATAAGATTAACTACTTTTCAGAGGCATTCGTGAGTAAATAAATTATATTATTTACGTGTTAATGAATGTTTAGACTATATAAGGTAGGTGGATTTTATGTGGTGTACAAGGCACTAGAATAAGAGAGGTTATGAGAATATGACTTTTATACTGTCATATTGAGTTGCAATCCATCCACCCATGACATTGGACATTGCTAGATGGCTCTACTAATGATGTTTATATTTCAATTGAAATTATAAAAGTATACATGACGAACTCATCCATCCTTCAAACACATAGTCCTCGTAAATACATTTATGGACCTCTGGCCCTTCGTAAACGACTCTCAGTGGACCCACCACCCATCCTTCGTATCGACTCTTGGTGGACCTACCACCCATCCTTCGTAAACGACTCTCAGTGGACCCACCACCCATCCTTCTTAACGACTCTCAGTGGACCTACCACCCATCCTTCGTAAATGACTCTCAGTGGACCCACCACCCATCCTTCGTAACAACACTGTGGAACTTGTTGACTTGCCCATATAATGAATACATCAGACAAATAATTTTTTCACCGTTTAACCACCAAACACTGACTAGTGCAAAACAATCTACCACTAAAAATATTTGACTAAAGCTCTTTATTTTACACGTTTTTAAAACTTTTTAAATGTATAATAAGTACATATAACTAAATTTTAAAGGCACTTTCAAGGTGAAATGAAAAATCTATTTCAAACAACGCATCTGATAAGACCAGTAAATCTGTTATTCTTGACTAATTGGTCGGTAGCGTAGTTGGTTCAATCCCAGCTTCATGTGCTAAAGGTTCTCAGTTCGATCCCAATCAGAGTCAATACATTTTGAGAAGGATCAGCTGATAATCACCGGCTGTTCATTTGTCATTGGGCTGTTAATTAATGACACTTTCTAAGGAATAGTTGGCCTTAGTTTGTAACAATGACTACATTCGCTCATCTACACTCATCACACTCATTCGAAATATATATTCGCCCATATCTTGACGATCGGCGTCTTACGAATAAATAAATAAAAAAAAATAAAAATACACTGACCATAAATGTGTTTAGATGTTTTAAGCTACTTAACAGGACATTTTATGTAAGATATGTGAGTTGATTGTTTTTGTTAATGTAGGTATATTTTTGTAAGATATATTATCATACTATGAATTCCAACAGTACACATAGTTAAAAGATTTAATCATTTTTATAATACTAAATTATGATATAAAACTATTTTAAAGAAATACTATGTGCTTCAAATTAAGTTCCCTTTAACTTTACAACAATGAAAATTATGTAACTGAAATTCCTTTTTTACATATACCATTATAAAATTAAAAGACCCATGTGACCCATATAAATATCTTATTTATATATTTCAACTTATATAAATAAGATTGAACAACCAAATGCTTTTAGGCTTTATTTACGAATATATACTCAAACAAGATTCGTTCACTTTAAAACATAAATAAAATATAGTTTCAATAAATATGAACACAATTACAAAAAACCCAAAACGGAATAATTCTAAACACTATTCTGTAAAAATAAAGTACAAAAATAGAGCCAATATTGTATAGTAAATACAGCAAATAAGTTGTTCCTTTATAAGTAAGAAAAAATAGTCCGAGATTTAATCCGCTGCCGCTAACAGAATTGTCGGTATTGAGGTGGAAATATTTTAATAAAACGAAGTTCTTTCGAACTGCTGGATATTTAAAGAGCAAATCATTCCTTCCATTTCAATATTTAAATTAATAATATTTAATTATATTTAAGGAACTTCATTCATTATGAATTCAAACTTTATATCGTCTTTGGTTCTTTCAATTCATCTACCATACGTTGTTTTATCTATCAATTATTTACTGTTATGATATAAAAGATTAATAAATAAGTGTTCTTTACCTTAATATAGGAGATAGAATGTCTAAGAACCTTATGTGATGAGACTACAAACTATGAACCTATAAAGTCTAAAACAATCAAGAGTAGTTTCAATACTTCCAATTTACGTGGCTAGAATAACATTCAGATGGTGAATAAAAATCGTCTAATCTAAAATATTTAAACCTAACAAATACAACACTACACCTGGGAATATCAATAAACATTCACCTGAAAAGTGGTTAGTACAGACTTCCTAAGATGATCCCCAACCTGACCCTAGAGACGAACTCTTCAAAGCTACTACGTGAGGTCAAGGAGAGTGAGGTAGAGACACACTTCACCCTTGGCAGCCACGCTCCTGGAGTCGACTGTCAAATATCCCGGCAGCATCACTGGTAGTCGAACTTCTCCACCTTTGACCTCCACCCGACTCTAACCAGCCATTCCCAGGCTTCCCTGTTTATGCCTCAGCTCCACGTTTACTATACAACTCCCAAGCCACTGTCAATTCTCCCGGCAGCAACACTGGTAGTCGAACTTCTCCACCTTCAACCTCCCCCGACTCTTCCAGCCAGCCCCAGGCTTCCCTATTTATACCTCAGCTCCACGTTTCCCAAACAACTCCCAAACCACTGTCAAATATCCCGGCAGTAGCACCGGTAGTCTTACTTCTCCAACTTCGACCTCCACCAGACTCTCCTCAGCCATCCCCAGGCTTCCCTATTTATACCTTAGCTCCACGTTTACCAAACAACTCCCAAGCCACTGTCAAGTCTACCGGCAGTAGCACCCGCAGTCACACTTCTCCTCCTTCGAACTCCACCCGACTCCCCCAGCCAGACCCAAGCTTCCCTATTTATACCTCAGCTCCACGTTTACCAAACAACTCCCAAGCTATAAAATAAAATATCGTTTTGATTTTAAATAAAGCCAAATTTCAATATCTCTTATTCATTTTTTCCTGAATAATTCACATGAATCTTTTCAGAATTAAATTTTCTAAAAATTTATTTAAGAATATCTACACCTTAAATTACTATTTATGGAAGTAATCTTACGTCAAACACAAAAATGTGTTATTTATTTTCACCACTTCTTTTGTTTTCCGTAAGATATCTCTGAAAGTGATACAGCTCTGGAACCAATTGTATTAATTTTTTCAGATTAAAATACATAAGAAACAATGGTATTTGTATCGTTGTTACTACCTTTAAAATTTGTATACGCCCTCACTTCACCGAGGGTACAGAGTTCTAGGGGAAATTTTTCGCTAGCCGTAACTCGCTAACGAATCGTTTTCAGGCATAGGATTATACGAACTTTTTTTCTTATTTTTAGATATAGAATGAGTTCCCAAGAGATTACCGTATAGTTTTGAATCACTCTGTATTATTATTATTACTATTTTTTATTAGATTATTATTATTTTGTTAGATTTATTAGGTTACATTAATATAGTAAACTGTACTTACTATAAAGCACCACCTTAAGTGATAATGTATAAAACTTTACAGGTAGATTCTAAACATAATGTTACAAAGAGGAATTGCAGTTGTTGTTTGTATAAAGTGTATATAACAAAAGGAAATACAGTCCTTTAGGTGAACTGTCATGATTATGGAAGTTTACTGGAACTATCTTGAAGCTCCTGTCTCATAAATGTTTGAGATTTATTGCTGAATGTCAGAAGCTCAATGGAAGTTTAGTTTGCCAAATCCTTAGTGCGTACCTCAAAAATCTGAAATGTGTCAACGAACTATAGTACATGTGCACGCAGTTATATGATTAACAATGTAACAGCTTTAGTTCTGGTTAAATAAATTCAAGTGGCCATATGAGCGAAGAATTTGAATAAATGAATAAATGAAGTTTATTCCACAGATAATACAGGTTTACAGTCATGGCAATTATGGAATAGAACTAACCACTGTTTCCAGTAATTTTGGTTAGTAAATAAACTAAAAGTATAGATTAAATACAAACTAATTTACAAAGTAAGTAAGAAAGAATACAAGATAAATACAAAATGAATTAATTTGAGTTCAGTTTTAGTAATTACAAATTGACGTGCAGCTTTGCAGTGTTTGTGGCTTGATTCATTGTTTCATTTTGAGGGAGACGTACAAAAGACAAGATAAGATAGTCAGACAACAACAATTACAATGTATTTAGACTAACTACTGCATTTCATCAATGTATCTACATCTTTCCAATTATTTAGTTTAAGTGTACAAATTACAGAGTGATTTTATTTAATTATATTAAAAAGCATATAGTTTCTAATCAGTATAATAGCATCGGGAAAAGACAGTTTATTAACATTATTTATATTTAACAAATGTTTTCTTGTAGACAACATTCGAATTTGTCTGTAAACATATTTTTTTTAACAATCTATTTCGATATTTGTACCCTTTCTAGACGCCTGCTAATCTTCACTATTTTATTACCACTGGGTATAATCAGGTCTATATTTTATGAAAAAACACTTTTTATTCCATGTAAATAACGATTTACATGGAATAAATGGATCTAAAGGGGGAAAAACGAAAATTATAACTTTTTGAAAATGTTATTTTTATTTATTTTATTTTATTTTTATTTATTCATAAGACGCCGATCGTCAAGATATGGGCGAATATGGATTTCGAATGAGTGTAGATGAGCGAATGTAGTCATCGTTACAAACTAAGGCCGACTATTCCTTAGAAAGTGTCATTAATTAATAGCCCAATGACAAATGAATAGCCGGTGGTTATCAGCTGATCCTTCTCAAAATGTATTATGACTCTGATTGGGATCGAACTGAGAACCTTTAGCACATGAAGCTGGGATTGAACCAACTACGCTACCAACCAATTTTTCGATTTATCTCCATTATTGTTTGTAAATTGTTCATATATTTTTGTTTTAATTTGTTGTATTTTTATGTGCTGAACTCTAATTTTAAAACTATTTAAGCCTAAGACAGTTATTTCTCGATAAATCACGGAAAAACTACGTTCGCGGCAAATCACCTAAGGTGGTCCATATGTACAATGATAATAGAAGCTATGACTAGCCACCAAAAACAAATTCGCACATATTCCTAACGAAGACCAGGCACCTGAATTTATTGCAAACTATGATTTTATTTAGTATATAGACTATTAGGTAAGTTAGGTTATGTTTGGTTAGATAATTAAAAAGTGTATTTTTCGGATCAAAAAGTAATTTTATTGAAAAACCATTATATATACTTGTTCAGCATTAAAAAACAAGTAAAATTCCAATTAAAAAACATTCTTAAAATTCAAATTTTTAAGATAGTTGGATTTTTCACTGTATCACATAAAAAACACGAGTTTCCACTGCTAAAATCACCCCCTTCAAAAACTATAATCTCATATTTCACCACTTTTTCAACAAGAAATTGTACTTTTATAGGCGTCTAGAAAGTTTATAATTATCGTTTTCTATTAATGTACCCGATTGTAAGCACCACCGTACAACTATGTATGATAAACTTAACGTCCTTGACATTGCCAAAGACTTTTTATAATTAGATGAACCTGAAACATTTCTTGTTGCTAACAATCTATGTAGAGCATTAAGCATTATAAAAATACTAAGCTATGCTAGTTTTAACTAAGTATACACCGTACAGTTAATTATTATTCTTACTATGACACAATTACTAAGTGTATTTAAAGGTACATTAGTCATTAATCTTTATAGTTGGCCTTGAAACTACGTCGAACTTTAGATTACGTTCCATTGGTAGATGGAAAATTTGCAATCTTTAGCTACAGTCTCCAGTTAATCTTTGTTTCAGTATAATATTGCCTAAGAATATTATTTTACCCAAAAGTGTTAAATTAAGAATAGAGTTGTTATTTTTGAACTAAATTTGAAAGCTTAAAATTGTACAAACATTTTAATGCCAACAATTTATCATACACAGCATCCAATGTTAAGCTATTTTAATTATTTCTTTGTACACATTATTGTTATATTAATCTTAAAATATGATAGTTTGAATGATACACACGATCGCAAACAAATGTATTTCTGTTGTAAAGTTCAGATAGAGGTTGATAATGGTAAATTATATTCTTCATTATGTTACAAATGTTCCAATATTACTAATTATATACACGTTTTTACTAGGCTTGTCGCTAGTAATGCTTATCATCCAGAAAAATAATTAAAAACTGTATTTAATGAAATGGGAAATATGTTTTGATTGCTAAAAAGATGAAAATGTGTATTTATTTGTTTAGACAGTCTATTTTTACTCTCTACTCATTGAAATAAGTTGGAATCTCTCGACATAAACCTTCTTGCCTGGAGGGATCAATTTAATTTACTTTACACAACTCACTAAAATGGGTTCCAGAGCAAAAAGCCATATTAACTGTGGTTTTGTTAGCAACATCTGGACTGGAAGTTAGCTTAAATTCAATTTGGATTTTAAAGCTATTTTAAATTCTCTTTATTTAATCAAAATTGTGTGTAGCTATCCCTTGTGTACTAAAACTGTTAGGACTATCAGAATAATGGTAATATTTATTTACTAAAAAGAAAAGTACTTAATTTTAACTTACAAGTGTGTCAAATATACCTTAAAAAATTTAGTTCTTCATATACCTCAGATCTTCTTTGTATATGAATATACATCGGCTCTATTCTTTGTGAAATACACTGCAATTGATGCATTATTTATATAAATTACGAAAAAAAGAAATATAAATGAAGAGACAATGTCGTTTAAATGTCGTATAGTAGTATTATTTTAAAACATGTCCTTAAATATAAATGTACATAAATATAAAATGAAAAAACAAAATATATAATACAAGTTATAAGTATTTTGATCTGAAAATAAATTTCGAACTCTATGTTTAGAAGTATTCGTAGGCTTGTTTCAAAATAAAAAAATTAATTAAAATGTATTTGTATAGTAAATAGGTTTTTGTTTTAATTATAAAGTTAAATATATCAATCACTATCAGTTTTCTAATTACTGTTCTGAATCAGTAACGTCCTTTGTTGCGTAACAATAAACTGCATTATGACCCTATATTGGTGTAATAATGTATTAATTTATTTTTATTGTTTTCTAAATATAAATGTAATTTTCTGTAGAAATACAATATAAGAGAATATTATAAAACACAAGTTTGTTAAATTAATCATAGTAAAACGTGTTTACTATCTTCAGACCAAAGGCATTTAAAAAAGAACAACTCTGGTTCCAAACTAACGCTACTTAACGCCTAACACTGCCATAGTCAATAAACCCAATTAGTTGAATTAATTTAAATTCCAACTGCTGAAACATTGTTTCTGCATTGCTTTCAGCTGTCGGTTTCTGTCTTGTTAGAATTAAGAGTTGTTTTTTAAACACAGAAGCCTTTTTCTTTCTACGTCGGCCGAGTTACCTAACGAAGAATGATAAATTTTAAATGGTAACCGAGTAACACCCTGATAAGTCTCTTGAACGATGTTCATCAAAGCTTTCTTCACTAAATACTTCTTCAGGTGTTGGAATGTGTTTTTGTGGTGGTTCTTCTATTTCCCAAAATCTTGTTATGCATGATTCTAATATTTGAGATGAAGATAAAATGAGATGAGATATAGTATCACGCGCTTTGTGTTTGTAATATTTTTGTAAGTAGTATCTAGCCAAAAATAGTGTTATGTGCAAAACGAACGCTTTTGGTGAACGCTTGAAACCTCCAACAGATTTGTCAGGAAACAAATTAGCTCCTAGTATTTTTACCTGGAGTGTCAAAGTGAGTGTCTGCAAGCTCGAGGTTCTTAAAGTAGTTTCTTACATCGATAATAATAATAATTCTTTATTGCGTAAACAATCGTATAAATTACGTTGCGTACGTCAAAGTTACAGTATATATATATATATATATATATATATATATATACTTTATACTAACTACTAATAACATATGTGTCCTAGCCTATTTACGTTTCTACACAATTAAAATAATAATAATAATTCAATATATATTTTTTTATCACAACCAGGGTATTATTATTTATTTGTTTTTAATTTTTAATATCATGAACTCAACAGAGTAGAACACCTTGAGATCAGAAAGTTTTTAAATTTAGCTTTATATTTGTCTGGATCATTAATTTCTTTTAAACTTTCTGGTAGCTTACTAATATACTTGACACCGACTTAAGATGGCAAGTGTTCAAATGTAGTTGTTCTGTGCCGTTGTGTGCGCAAATTTCCTTGCCTCTAGTCTCGTATTGGTGAAAAACCCTGCCTATAACTAATTCACACTTGAATCGACAGTACAGGGTAACCTTAAGGATGTAGAGACAAGGTAAAGTCATTAATCCAAGCTCCCTGAACACGAATCTCTGAGTTTCAGTTTTGAAAGAATTCTGACAGCTTTTTTTGAGTTCTAAATACACGTTCAAATTTTTATTTAGAGCAGCTGCCCCTCAATCTTAAGCCATAGGTCAGATCAATATATACTCAAAATGGCCTATTTTTGTCTACTTCAACCACATCTGACCTATGTATATCAATGGGAATCGAAGTTGATGGCAGCGGAAATGTAATAAAATATAACACTAATGCACTAGTGTGGAGATTGGGATGAATCTAGATGCGAGGTTTTATACGACATTTTACTGTTCTCTTTGTTATTTGTACTACAGTCTGAGATATACCTTGTATCATTTCTGAGCATTCCTGAGGAGGTAGTTGCAGCTCTCGAACACAATTTTCCGTTACAACAGAAGTTTATGAACCATGATCTAAAATTGCTCTGTGTGTTTTGTACTCACCTTTTAAATTCATAAATGCTTAGAATGGTTGTGTAAAAATCCTTCTGATGTTTAGGTAAGATCAATTTAGAAGCGGCATGTGTATTTTTGGACTGAACCTCCTTTGCAAAGTGTTGCTGTTGAGACCCAACGAGTGTCTTGTTTGGTTGAGTAAGTAAACTATCTTTACGAGGTGAGTAATGTAGCAACGTATGATGACGTATGTAACACACACTTTACATGGGCTTACAATATTTTACAGCGTGTCCTGAGTACAAGCAGTTAAGACAAGATTGTTTGCGTTTAATAAATTCTTGTCTTTCTAAAACTGAAATTTCATTAAATTTCTGACATGTTAAAATAACATGACTTTCATTACAGGGGGTACAGTTCTGAGAGCTTATATTGCTAATCCAGTTAGTTTTCAAACCAATAGATTGGTTGGAAACTTTCTCAAACGTCTTTTGAAATTTTACAGAAGCATATAACTTGTTTGAAGTGCCTGTTTTAAGCTGATGTTGACAGGCCTCCAAATGCTTGCAATGGTCTTTTAAAAAAGCCAATTAGTGGGTCAAAAGAAGGGAACTCTACATTACAATATTTTCTGTCAAAAGGTTGTGTAGTATGTATATCAAGGTCATATAACAATATGACAAAGCATAAAATCACCGTAGTCCACTGAGAACTGCGTTGCTCTCAACGCAAGACAGTTTTCTGTGCACACATCGACTAAGTACCTAAGGGGCTTAAATGACTCTTCCTTTTAAAATGGAATATTTAAAATTTCATTTCAGTAATGACTAGCTAGTAAATATGGCCAATTTTTTAAGTTACCATCAAAGCTAGGTAATTCAATGTTGTTCAATGTAAAATGTAGGAAGTTTTACCTGAGGCTGATTTTGTCCCAAAGATTGAATATCAGATGTCGGGGGCGTCAATATTTGCATTTTGAGGTTTTTAGCTAGTATTTGAAAGTAAATTTCTTCAATAGGTTTCATTTCTTTTTCTTTCTTCTCCTAAATCTGATTTTTGTCTTATGATTACTAATGCTTTGATGAGTTATTCACCATGTACTTCTAGTACTTAGGTAAGACAATTATTACAAGTTATTTAGTTTGATTACATCCAAACAAAATAACTTATAGAATATAGTTACTACAAATAAAAGCGTTAAGAATAATGTTGAAACTTGAGCCGCATATATCCGTAAAAAAACATTTTTCAAGTCTACAGATATTAACAGTTTATGATCAGTATTTATTGGATTGTTTACTAATTGTAAATAATTACATTCAGAACCTTGATTCGAAAAGTAAATTTCATTCTTACAACACTAGGAATAAAAATGATTTAAATATTTATCAACATAATTTGAGTTTTTTTATAGAAAAAAAGCCACAAACATGGGATCAACAGCTTTGAATCATTTACCAATTGAATTTAAAATTAATATTGAGAGTAAATATTTTGAAACTAATTTAAAAAAATATCTATTGAAAAAGGTGTATATTCATTGGAAGAATTTTTTTCTCCTTGTTAATATTTAGTCATGCCTAAGTTTTTGTATTTATATTTTAAGTGTTTGTTGCAAACCAATTTGACTCTGTTCATGTATGTATGTACAAGATGAATAAAGAACAATTCACAGAAACATGTGTTCATTTAAAAATAAGTTAAAATAATAAATCACATGTAACAACTATAAGTAGTAAATACATAGTACAGTACTATTCACTGTGGTTGGATGTAGTTGGCGTATTGTATATGTGTTACCTGCATCACACGACCTGCGTGGTACATGTTCTACATTCATATGGGTCACTTGACTGAGTTTGCATTTAATCAACATATCTCCAACCACATTACAGTACTATTCACTGTGGTTGGACGTGGTGGGCATATTGTATATGTGTTACCTGCATCACGACACCTGCATTGTACATGTTCTACATTCATATGAGTCACTTGACTGAGTTTGCATTTAATCAACGTGTCTCCAACCACATTACAGTACTATTCACTGTGGTTGGACGTGGTGGGCATATTGTATATGTGTTACCTGCATCACGACACCTGCATGGTACATGTTCTACATTCATATGGGTCATTAGCAGGGGTTTACATTTACATTATCTCCAACCACATTACAGTACTATTCACTGTGGTTGGACGTGGAGAGAATATTGTATATGTGTTACCTGCATCACGACACCTGCATTGTACATGTTCTACATTCATATGAGCCACTTGACTGAGTTTGCATTTAATCAACGTGTCTCCAACCACATTACAGTACTATTCACTGTGGTTGGACGTGGTGGGCATATTGTATATGTGTTACCTGCATCACGACACCTGCATTGTACATGTTCTACATTCATATGAGTCACTTGACTGAGTTTGCATTTAATCAACGTGTCTCCAACCACATTACAGTACTATTCACTGTGGTTGGACGTGGTAGGCATATTGTATATGTGTTACCTGGATCACTACACCTGCATGGTGCATGTTCTACATTTAATCAACGTGTCTCCAACCACATTACAGTACTATTCACTGTGGTTGGACGTGGAGAGAATATTGTATATGTGTTACCTGCATCACGACACCTGCATTGTACATGTTCTACATTCATATGGGTCATTAGCAGGGGTTTACATTTAATCAACGTGTCTCCAACCACATTACAGTACTATTCACTGTGGTTGGACGTGGTAGGCATATTGTATATGTGTTACCTGGATCACTACACCTGCATGGTGCATGTTCTACATTTAATCAACGTGTCTCCAACCACATTAGAGTACTATTTACTGTGATTGGACGTGGTTGGCATATTGTATATGTGTTACCTGGATTACTTCACCCGCATGGTACATGTTCTACATACATATGGGTCATATGCAGGGGTTTGCATGAGTCGGTACCGCTATGCAGGGAAAATTCCCGGCCACAACTGGTTTTCGAGGGCCAGGGGCTGCCAGTGGAGATGAGTCACAGGCCGATCACCCTTGGTTGAGTCATACTTACCCCAAACAATAATGTGGCATACTTTTGCGGAAACGGACCTATTACTCATCAAGTTTGGACTCAGTTTAACTTGTTCTGTCTGTGTTGTTCTCTGTGTTCACATCAGTTAAGATGCCGAGAGGACCTCAACTATCTGATAGTGAAATCGCGATGATTGTTAGTGCTATATGTTTTTTCAATAGTGAAGCTACTAAGAGTAATGACAAGCGTTACCCAGTTTACCAGAAAGTTTCGGAGTGCATCGGAAAGTCGATATCAACGGTGAAGAGGTGCGGCGCTTCCATGAAGGAAAATCAAGAGGATGATAATGGTGGACCAAGTAAGAAGCATTGTGTATGGACGGGCCGACCAAGCATCAAGCTGGACGATTTCATTCTTGGAGTAATAAATAAGACGATTTTTACCTAAATAAGACCTAACCTATAATCAGTAACTTAAATAGTAAATGAGTCCAGACCTTGACAGATTTTCCAAAGATGTCAAAAAATACTCTTGCGAAAATTTTACAAAAATTAGGATTTTCTTTCAAGAAACTGAATAAAAAACCGATCTTACGGAGTCGACAACTATCGCTGCTTCACGTCATGAATAATTAAGAAAAATTAAGGACCTAAGATCAGAGTGTGAACGGCCTCTGACTCACCCCCACTAGCGCGCCTGCAGCCCCTGGCCCTCAAAAACCAGTTGCGGCCGGGAATTTTCCCTGCATAGCGGTACCGTTTTCACGCGTTACTGCATGTCGGCACCGCTTCAATTACACCTATGTTTAATTTTTTTAAGACCTCGTATCTAATTTATGGTTTAGTATTGTGTTTGTATGAATCAAGACCTACATTTTAAGCCTTTATTTACATTTCTAACTTCAACCAATAAAAAAATAAAATAATTTTACAAAATTTACAACAACATTTTTTTATTGAGTAAAAATTCTGGAATGAACAAATTAGATGTAAAAATATATGGTCTACAAGCTGTTAAATTTTTATAACGATTGGACTAGTAGTTTTTATATTAAAAATTATATAAAAAAAGTCAGGTGTTGTCTTAAAAACGCAAAAAAACAGGTACTTTTCTCACTAAAACCGTTTTAAGGATAAATAAAAATCTCATTAAAAATATTTAAATTATATGAAAATACGCATAAATAAATTTGTGAAATGTTGATGTAACTTTCATGTTTTGAGGTGCAATGGTTACAACGCAGTAAACGCTCACACTCAAGTATCTATACCTTTTGACCCGACAGTATTCACCGTGGTTGGAAGTGGTTGGCATACTATATTCGTGTTACCTGGATCACTACACCTGCATGGTGCATGTTCTACATTTAATCAACGTGTCTTCAACCACATTACAGTACTATTCACTATGGTTGGACGTAGTTGGCATATCTTATACGTGTTACCTGGATTACTACACGTGCAAGGTACATGTTCTACATTAATATGGGTCAAAAGCAGGGGTTTGTATTTAATCAACGTGTCTCCAACCACATTAGAGTACTATTCACTGTGGTTGGATATGGTTGGTAAATTATATACCTGTTACCTGGATCACTGCAGGTGTGGTGTGTGTAGGTGTCGGTGCATGTTTTACATTCATATGGGTCACTTGCGGTAGTTTACATTTAATCAACATGTCTCCAACCACATTACAGTACTATTCACTGTTTGGAAGTGGTTGGCATACTGTATATGTTTTACCTGGATAATGACACCTGCATTGTATATATTCTACATACATATGGGTCATAAGCAGGGGTTTTCATTTAATATTGAAATTTTTAGCATAAATGATCATTACTGCTGAATACCCTCGTACGCCCTCTGCTCGATCTTCAGTATCCTGCAACTGCAGCATGTATATTTAAGCAATTATAATTGAAAACGTTCAACAGTGACTCTTCACAATGGGTTGCATTTATAAACCTATTTCATACCACTCTGCATTTCATTAGTTTCATGAAAATGCAATACTTACTCAGTTGCTTTTCTCGTGAGCCTTAAATATTTATGCTGCGAACTAACTTATCACATATCAGTTTATAGATACCACAATACAAGGAATTGACCTCTCTTTAGGATCAAATATGTTCCTGAGATAGTTTATAAACATGTTCTTAGAACACACGCTCTCAGTCAAGGCTTTAGAATGTGAAATTACTTCACAACCAAATCTTCCTCTCTCTGCCCACTTTGTACTTAAATTAGACCAATCATTAAGGCACAAACTGGAAGGTTTTAAGTCTCAATATTGTGAAGCACACTCTCTCTCTCTCTCTCTACTGTAGGTGAAATTATAAAATTTCTAAACAGAAGGTGATCAAATTGAAGATGCCAGCATACACGGGCCAGCATACACATTCAAATCACAACTCAAACAACCTACAAGATCTTTAGAAAAGCTTGAAAATTCTCGTACCCTAAACACAGTCCTTCACAGAGACGTATCCATGTTGACTACTGTACCGGGTCTTTGACCGGTACATTACGTTTTTTTTCGTCGTCTGCCAGGCTGCCTGAGATTCGCTTTTGCCCGGCGATTTGCGTACTTTGGTGGCCGTTGAACTCGGTCGTTCCGTATTCCAGTTTGAGTCGGTCCGGTTGGCCAGTTTTTCTAGTCGTTTCCGTGCAGCTTTCGTCAAGTCATGGTTGCCGGCTGAGAGACACTAAAACGTAAGTGTTCTTTTGTAATTTCTAATATTTAATTACCCTTTTGGTGAGAATATTTTGTTTCAATAATATTAATCGTTCTTGCTTGTGTTTTCAGAGTTTTGTTAAATTTTGTGTTCTTTGTCTAGATGTTTCTCAGACTAGGTTAAAGCCATGTGCTCCATGTTACTTTTACCGTTAATGCTTTTTATATCTGCCTTTATTGTCAATAGTAGTTCTGTATAATGTTTTGTTGAGCCTTTTTACAGTTGTAGTTACCGATTTACCATATTTTTTGTTCTTTGCCAATAACCTAGCCTAGCTGTACCCGTTGATTTTCATGTTATAACCTATTGCTCATGTATCCATAGCCTAGTTTTCGGTTTGTCATTTTTAGTTCCATATACGTAATTACGTCTTACTCTACAAATACCAGAATTGCCAATAAACAACTACATGGCCTATCTGCAGCCTAGCCAGAGACACCCAAAACGTAAGCAAATTTTAAGCCCCAAATAAAAGTGAAAATTTAGAAAACTTCTGGCAAACAACAATTAAACCGGCAATTTAGCCCAAATCCCCTAATTCCACCGGGCCAGGGAGTAAGCCGGAATCCCTGGGCAGCTCCGAATTAGAAATTAAGTAAAAGTCCCATAATCCCCTTTTGGTGAAAGTTTAAAAATTAAATAATTTAAAAGAAAATATAACACGGTACCGTTCTATTATCCCCTGACATCAATAATACCAAACACGAAATAAATAAATAAATAACTAAATCACTAGGCCTAAAGCATAAAAATAAATAACAACACAATTTGACAATAGGGACCTAACAAATATAAACTCTAAAATATCTAACAACAAAATAAACTAATTAAACTAAATAACAAGAAATATAAATATAAATAAATATTAACATCCAAAAAGTTCCTTTTGTTTGTCTTTTAAGTTTTTTTCCCCTTTAAATAAAAAAAATACATATATAGGTCCCCATGGCTGTGTTGCCCACTTTTTCCCATCAGTTTTAGGCCTAGGCACAAATTAAACAGTTCCACAAAATTTTTTTCTTCTTTTATATTTCCTGTATTTCACTGTTTTTTTTTTTTGTTTTTTTTTTTGAAATAATTTTCTTTCTTTGTATAAATTTATTTTTTTTTTCAAACATTCACTACCCCCAGCTCAGCCGCCGGGAAACAAAAACATGGAATACACTGACCTGAGGACAGAAGACTTATACTACACAGATGTAGAGCGGGTAATGGGCGACTCCAGGCTCCAACATGGTCCTCAGGCCAGGCTAGCAGTGCAGGATGGTCGGCAATCCCCGGACGGCAGGCCGAGGGTGAAACGTCCTACTCAAGGACCCTGGAGTTTTAGTGTCTCTCAGCCGGCAACCATGACTTGACGAAAACTGCAAGGAAACGACTAGAAAAACTGGCCAACCGGACCGACTCAAGCTGGAACACGGAACGACCGAGTCCAACGGCCACCAAAGTACGCAAATCGCCGGGCAAAAGCGAATATCAGGCAGCCCGGCAGACTACGACGGAAAAAACGAAATGTACCGGTCAAAAGACCCGGTACAACCTCCCTCTGCAAAACTCAACACACCCAGGCAGGGGAGAATTGAATATAATCCATTCAATATTGATATTCATTTTATTCAATATCCATATTATTGATATCCATATAATATTCAATATTGAATAACAATCAATAAAATCGACAGGCTCTCGATCTCAACCTCAGTGTTTTGCTTCTATGTAAACTTCTCGTAAAATGTTCACTTATAAACTATTTCAGGACTAGACTCCCTCGAACGGTTTCAAACCGTCAAAGACCATAAAAGATGCGTCTCTTGCCTAGGCACTCACTCTGTTGACAAATGTTCTTCTTAAACCACTTGCATGAAATACAATAAGAGACATCGTACAGTTCTGTATTTTTGAAAGAAAGAACTCACTTTAACATCAAAAAACACTTCTCCAGAAATTGAACAGGTTTCCATCACAAAACTCAAACAATCTGCCGTACTATTAGGTAAAACTCTAATAATAATAATTATTGCACAAAACGGTAGTAATCATGTCTTCCGACCTCTACGTTATTGCGGAGGTATGATCAATTGTTTCGGCGAACTTGGAGCTCAACTGTTATGAGCAAGTCAAACCAGAACAACACATACAATTAGCGGTAAGTCAGGTTCTTCATCTCAACCCAATGGTTGTGCTATATTAGAATTAGACCTATGTATGTACTCTAAGCAGCCAGAATATAGCATATCAGCTGCTCTTCCCAGAGTTCTACTTGCACCAGAAGTATTTGGGAAAATGAAGCCTTATATACTTGCGGATCCCACTTTCCACTCACCAAGTAGAATTGATAGTCTTATTGGTGGTGCCTCTTTCTTCAGCACCTCACTAATGAAACTATGTTTCTTGGTGACAATATGCCTTATCTAATAGCTACAAAGCTCGAATTTGAAGTGATGGGTTCTGCTTCTGATTCTACTCCATTCTCACATATCCCTACAACAGATGTTGATCTCCATTCTTCTATACAAAGGTTGTAGACTCAAGAGCAACTCTTTCAATCCACAAAACAAAGGAAAGAAGATTTTCTGTGTAAAAAACAATTTAAGGAAATCCATACTCGAGATTAACATGGACGTTTTGTTGTTAGATTGTCTTTTAAGGCGTAATGTCTTCAATTAAACAATTCCTATATCAATGCTGAACGGCGATAGCACTATATAGATCGCAAGTGTGCTACTCAATCAACCAGTCTTCCGTAACATGTATTGTAAATGTATGAAAGAATATCATACTCTAGGTCACATGACCAAATTAAATAATTCCAATATTGACGACTCAACCCCTAACTACTACCTGCCACATCACGGCGCATCAAAGTAACAGTAGTTCTAATAAACTCCAAACAGTGTTTTATACCAGGTGCAAAACAAGTACTAGAGTCTCTCTAAATGACACTCTATTTACTGGTCGTAAACTCAAAACAAATAATTGTAACATTGTGCTTCTGGACAACCAACATTTTCTTCTCGTGTAAAATACGACAGGTATTTCGCCAATACGAGTACATCATGAAAACAAAATGTTTCAACGTGATCAGCCAATTCAAGAAATCGCTACATACCAGCTGAACAACTTAACTTAAAGAATCAATGGTGCTTCTTATCTCGCCATACGGACTCTACACCAGCTGTCGAAGGATGAAGGAAATGTTTTTTACCAGACAAAGGAAGTTCTCAGAACTCAGACATACGCAGTAACTCCAAGGGCAACTCATTGCCTAACTGAAGAAAGGTGATTTCGAACTTCGAAAATAGACCTCGAATACTTCTGCACTTCTTTAAGCTCTATCTCAGGAGCACTTAGAACCACCTGTTATTCCTGGAAACTTCGTAGCAACCTCACTTCTCCATTATAGGGTTAAACTGGTCTCCTGTCTCTGACAGGTTTACTTATAAATTAAATGTTCCGACTCACAGTCCCACCAAACGAAACGTTCTAAGGTGGATTGCTAAAATCTGTTATCCATGTGGATTCCTCTCACCACCATACGTAATGCTCACCAAGGGATTTGTGCACTTATTGTGGACTACTGGACTTAACTGGGATAATCCACTTCCTATAAATTTGGCAGAAAAATCACAACATTTTGTATCTGATGCTTAGGCTATTTCGCACCTAAAATTACCTTAAGCTTTTCATATTGTTCAAATATGCATGCCCGAGTTACATGGCTTCTCCGACGCCTCAGAGTGCGGTATTTTATCTCAAATCAACATTCAGCAATGAACTTCAATTTTGACTTCTTTTTGTGAACTGGGATCTTTTCATAAAGTTTACTTCCTGGGCAACTCTAAGACGAATTATGAGCTACATACTCTGATTCATATAAAATTTAAGACATTTATAAAAACATCAAGGAACGCTCACCTCTCAAGAGATTCAAACCACCAAGGTCGTCAAGATACTGCTGGGAATATTCTTCAGTCAACAAGTCTCTTTTCTCCAACAACAAAAAGACTGTAAAACCAACTTTCACCGAATGTTTTTATTACTAGACATTGATGGCGTTCTACGCGTCAGAGATCATGTAAAAAATGCTTCACAGTCCAACGATGCCAGTCATCCCATGCTTTTGCTTAAATGACATCACGTGGTGGACTACTATCATCAACCTCGTATATTGGACCTCAACTGACAAAATCATTGACAGCCAGAAATATTACTTTCTCTCTGCTTCAGAAATGTACGCTTTCGGATTTTCAAACGTGTTAGATGTTTCAAAAGTAAACCTACGAACAAATGCCCTCTAATTTGAGATCTTCCATCTCCTCGTGTAATACCCTCTCGACCATTCAACCCCATTGGTATGGACTACTTTGGACCCTTCAATGTGGTCTTCAAGCTTCGTACAGTGCGTCACGTGTATCTTTGTTTGTTCATTTGTCTAGTAACAAAGGCTGTACATTTATAAGTAGTAACGGATATGACCAAAGATGCTTTCATTTCTTCTCTAATCAGATATGTATCTCGGCGTGGATTATGTGCACATTTGTACCCTGATTATGGCATCAACTTCGTAGGCGCGGACTCTACACTCCGGAAGGTCGTCATTTTCAACCTCTACTCGTCCTCGTCCATCGATACACTCCAATTGTTCACCTCACCTCGAGGAATACATTTGTAATATGGTTTGTATATATTACGATTTATTATAACTTAATTATGACTTTAAAAATGTATTGTGACCTTAATATTATAAGTATCACATATATTATAACAGTAATATGAATGTATTATAAAGAGGGAATGTAAAACTGTACAAGAATATTCAATATACTAAAAAAGGAATACCAGTAACAACAGAAGTAAACATATGATTATATGAGGCATGTAAACGAAAAGATAGAAATAATATGACACTCCTCGACTTATAGAAGATAAATACAAATTCATATTTAAAAATAAATTCATAAATATATACTTTTAATTTTTACAAATCAGAAACACGATATTTTAGGTAAATTGTTGTATTTATCAAGTTTATTAGCTTTCATATTTTACATTATATCCTATGTTATGCTAACCAAAGTGTGAGGTAGTGAATATAGTTATTATTATTTAAGTGTTAAAACACTAAAACGTATTTAGTTTTGCTACTGAAATTACCAATTAACTAGTCAAATATCTTTTGTGAATCCCTCTGGTCTGAGGAAGGTGAGCGTGGTTCACCGAGATCGATCACCATAATATTTGTTTGTACTTGTATTGTATTAAATTTGTGTTGTGTGACGTTTAATTGTACTGTAGAATGAATTAACTTATAATGCATATATATATATATATATATATATATATATATATATATATATATATATATATATATATATATATATATATATGATAACAATAAAACTCAATGAAAGGAATTCCATTTAGTTGAAATGAAATTATAATAAAAGTTTACTAACTTTTCCTGGTTGTTATAGTTTTTAAGCACCTGTAAAAACTGTTTAAAACGTGACATATACCGTATGTATGGGAGATGTATACTGTCTATACGAAAGTTTATGAACTTATGCGTTAGATGTGAGTAAATCTTTCCTAGGTAACGGTTCTAATAAATGGCAATTTTCTTTAAGAGACATGAAAATAGTATTAGTCATCGACAATTATTCACCCAGCCACCCTACGAACATAAATGATTAATAATATTCAAGGTTATATGTACGATTGTCAAGGGATAGTCTCGCCCATACGTCATATACGAAAACTCACTAACAATCCTTCAAAAACATGGCGTTGACAATCGTAAAAACAGCTTGCATATTGTCTCAATAATGGTTTTATGATTTATACTCGTAAAATAAGGCCTGTATTCACACAACGCACCTGCCAGGGCTGTAAATCTGCTCTTCTTTACAGAACTTGCCAGGACTGTGTTCACCTAAGAGAAGTGACCTAACAGGAATTTAATACGTTTTCTGTAGAAACAAAAACATTTGCGTTTGTTCAAAACAATTGTTTTATAACATATTCTCTATCATGCTATGAATTATTTGAAATAGAGAATAAATGTTTTTTAAAAGTGTGCTTTCTAATTCCTTCCCTTTTTGGTATATTTTTAATTAACTGCCCCAATGATTCGAAAGTAATTTTTGAAATATTACGCCACTCTATGATAGAATTGGATTTATCTCCGATGAATTGTGGATTATGAGTTCTGTAAGGTCTGTAAGGTAAAATTAATACCTTACAGACGTTAACTTTATTCAACTCGTGGATAGCCTGACAATATATTAATTCAATATCAATTTGTTATTATTCTGAATTATTTAATTTAAATTGTGAATCATATTACCACTGTATATGTTATTTTAAGTCGGATGCTACAACAATCATTGTCATATGGAACAAATATTTATGTTCCATTTTTACTTGTATTGGTTTTCCACAAAACAGTATTTCACCTTTAAATAAATATAGCATATGTAGAACAGTCGGTGGTATTATTATAATACAATGATTGATGATAGCTAATCTATATTAAAATAAAAACTATTAGTTTTAACAAGAACTAATTTAATACCAAAGATAAAAATATACTGAAAATAGATGTGAATAATTACAATAACCAAAACAACACCAACATAGTAAATAAATAACAACTGTTAATATTTGTATGTGATTTAACATATTACAAATCATCTCACTTGCAAGAAAATTTGTTTCTTAAAAATATGTAATCTCTTTTTTTATTCCCATGTGTTTCAGTACTGGTGGCGCAGTGCTGTAACCCAGCTACTTGGGGACAAAGTGTTGTGGATTGTAGGCGATAGGTTCTATGTTCGGTCCTCCTAATACTGACACGGCCTCCACTCTATGATTGCGATCAACATGGACACTATTTTAGAAGTCTGGGTGTCCATGTTGGATGGTAGTCAAGGTTGAGATGTTATGTAGGGGAGAGAACTGAGTGGCAGGCTTGTCAGTTAGCTGAAAATGACGTACAATCTGAACAAATGTCACTTACATTAATAACAACCTACCAGCCCACCCATACACGTACAGTGATATTGACCCACCCACCTACCCATACACATACAGTGGTATTAACCCACCAGCTCGCCCATATACGTACAGTGATATTGACCCACCCACTCACCCATACACGTACAGTGATACTGACCTACCCACTCACACATACACTTACAGTGATATTGACCCACCCATACACGTACAGTGATATTGACCCACCCGCTCACCCATACACGTACAGTGATACAGACCAGTACTAAGTGGTTCGGATTCCACGTAAAGCTGTAGGTCACATAGTTACTCTGGTTATTGTGCTATCAATAAATAGCTCTTTTTAAAGAACAGTCGACCTCATTTAGTAACAATGACTACACTCGTTCATCTACACTCGTCACACTCATTCACTCCTCTTATTCGCCTATATCTTGACGATCAGTGTCTTAATAATGAATGATTTATGAATTGTTATTGCAACTAAATATTACCTTGGTTGACTTAGTTTTTCAATAATTGTTTCTTCTTCCCATATATTACTCTGAGTATTTTGTACCTATACCTTCTCTCCTGGGCAATAACTCTCTTAATTTGTAATTGTTCTTTTATCATAGTAAAACTAATTTTTTTGGATTTCAAGCATTTTCTCCTAAACAGTTATGTCAACAATATTTGGTCGTAATAGTTCTTCTGCAATTTGAAATTTACTTCACGAGGGTCTGCTATTTAGAAGCTGGATTGGTGAAACTTCTAGTTTTGAAATAGGATTATTTCTGTAGTTTAATAAGCACAACTGTAAGTCCATCTTGGTTCTTGACATTTTTAGTACCCACAGTCTCATCCATTCCATTTAGGATAGTAAGGACTCGAGGTAACTATTTTTACGTCCCAAACTTGGGAAAACTGTTTAAATTCTTAACTGGTAAATGCCATATTTTAGGTTATCACAGTTTTGGGAATTCAGAACTTGGAACATACTTCCCTTAAATTTAAATATTACCAATCTACCACTTTATTAAATCTATTTTTGATACTTCAATCAATCGAGAATTGTAAATTACAATCGCCAAATAATAATTACTTTGAGACTTACTGCTATGTGCTATAATAATTACTTTGAGACTTACTTCTATGTGCTATAATAATTACTTTGAGACTTACTGCTATGTGCTATAATAATTACTTTCAGACTTACTGCTATGTGCTATAATAATTAATTTGAGACTTACTGCTATGTGCTATAATAATTACTTTGAGACTTACTGCTATGTGCTATAATAATTACTTTGAGACTTACTGCTATGTGCTATAATAATTAATTTGAGACTTACTGCT
This sequence comes from Stictocephala bisonia, assembly GCA_035578905.1. NCBI lineage: Eukaryota > Metazoa > Arthropoda > Insecta > Hemiptera > Membracidae > Stictocephala > Stictocephala bisonia. Next base: position 69,775 of record JAQJVL010002279.1, read on the forward strand.
ATGTGCTATAATAATTACTTTGAGACTTACTGCTATGTGCTATAATAGTTACTTTGAGACTTACTGCTATGTGCTATAATAATTACTTTGAGACTTACTGCTATGTGCTATAATAATTACTTTGAGACTTACTGCTATGTGCTATAATAATTCCTTTGAGACTTACTGCTATGTGCTATAATAATTACTTTGAGACTTACTGCTATGTGCTATAATAATTACTTTGAGACTTACTGCTATGTGCTACAATAATTACTTTGAGACTTAAAAGTTAAAATTAAAAGTTAAAGTTTGTCTTATTTTACCAGGCGAAGTTAGGGCTAAGGAGCCCTCTCTAACACTTAACCTGGGGACCAACGGCTTTACGTGACTTCCGAACCACGGGAGCGGCAGGGCAAAATCTATTAGTGGTCACATCGGGAATCGAACCCAGACCAGCAGCGTGGCAAGCCAGCGCCTTAGCCCCTTATCTACAGCCGCTCCAGACTTACTGCTATGTGCTATAATAATTACTTTGAGACTTACTGCTATGTGCTATAATAATTACTTTGAGACTTACTGCTATTTGCTATAATAATTACTTTGAGACTTACTGCTATGTGTTATTATAATTACTTTAAGACTTACTGCTATGTGCCATAATAATTACTTTGAGACTTACTGCTATGTGCTATAATAATTACTTTGAGACTTACTGCTATGTGATATAATAATTACTTTGAGACTTAATGCTATGTGCTATAATAATTACTTTGATACTTCTGCTATGTGCTATAATAATTACTTTGAGACTTACTGCTATGTGCTATAATAATTACTTTGAGACTTACTGCTATGTGCTATAATAATTACTTTGAGATTTACTGCTATGTGCTATAATAATTACTTTGAGACTTACTGCTATGTGCTATAATAATTACTTTGAGACTTACTGTTAGGTGCTATTATAATTACTTTGAGACTTACTGCTATGTGCTATAATAATTACTTTGAGACTTACTGCTATGAGCTATAATAATTACTTTGAGACTTACTGCTAGGTGCTTTAATAATTACTTTGAGACTTACTGCTATGTGCTATAATAATTACTTTGAGACTTACTGCTATGTGCTATAATAATTACTTTGAGACTTACTGCTATGTGCTATAATAATTACTTTGAGACTTACTGCTATGTGCTATAATAATTACTTTACTATGTTCACTGCAATTTGACATGAACATTGGCAATACTTTCCAGTTTAAATCTAATATTTTTACGTTCCAATAAAACATTGTGTTTACCAATAGTTTTTGTCATGTATGTAATTGATTACAAAAATTGCACTCACATCGATTCTTGTGTTGTTTCAGTGTTTTCCACTGATGAACTGATGTCAATATTTAGGTTTAACAATGCATTGCATTGTCTGGTACCTGAAACTTTAAACTAGTCCTGAAATCATTTGCAAAATACTTTAGTTTATTATGTGTTTAATTTTTTCCAAGAGCTAATCATGTACTTAAATGATAACCACCATAACTGTAACAAAATTTAGTTTTATTTTGACTTACCTTTGATATGTTGAAGATTTAGTGTGTGTTCGGGTTATGTAACTTTTATGTTGAAATTCATGTACAAAGCCAATGGTAAAATTATAATTATTAGATTCTCCCTAAGCCTATCATAAATTGAACAATCACCTAGGATTGTCTTATATAAATCAGAGGTGAATGAGGTTCATGTAACAAACAGTCTTGGTATTATCATCGAACGGGGATTGTCTTTGACAAATAGAATATTGCTTGCCAAGTTGTTATCCTGGCTATACAATCTGAGAGCCCTGTCTGATACATGTCCCAATCAAGTTTTGCTTACGGAATATTATGGTCTCGTTTGTCCTCACTTGTCGTATGGAGTTTTTCTCACGTTGGTTCCTGAGTTGAGCCAATGAGACTCTTTATACTGCATAAAAAAACAGTAAGGTTAATGTCTAAAATGGAAGTCTAGAGAGTCTTACAAACCTGTGTTGAAGTCGTTAAAGTGTTTAACATTTCCTTGAATTTAGAGACTGCATTTTACTGTATCATCAATTATGTGCTCACCAAAAACAGAGAAATGAATAATTATCCAACAAGATACATTAATAAGATTGCTTGGACAGTAACCTTATGATAGATTATCCAGGATCAATTTAATTTATAAATATCACAATAATTATAATCTTTATTGAACCTAGGTATTATTTAAATATTGTCTTCACTTTAAAAGCATAAGTTAAATGTCGTAATACTTATGTTATGAAATTGTCCAAAGTTTTTTTTTTTTTATTTAGAGTAATTTAGAAAAAATAGCCTTTGATACGCAGTTTCAGGTAATACGTATACGTGTTTATTCATCTAAAGAGCGCTAAGTTGGTAATACAATACATTTTACTGAAGAATAAGAAATATAACCAAAACTCCCCAGATAATATACAGTGTGGAAATTGCGCTTTTAACACAAATTGAATAGTAAATTGAAGCAAGAAAAAGACGCCATGATTGCATTTGCCACCACAAAGGAATTGTCAGAATTGAGATTCAAATATTTCACCCCAACTTTCTTTTGAACTGCTGGAAGTTAAAAGAGAATATTCTAGCCTCGCATGCCAACTTATATATGTTTAATAATTATTTTAGTAATGCTATACACAATGTCTACAATAAATACTTAATGTGAGCCTAATTTTTATTTTTCATTGGTTAATTTGTTTTATTTTATATTATCGGTTTTATAATACAACATTTATTATACTATTGGTTAGTAAGAAAAGGATATGTTGGGCAATATATACAAACACATTTTTTTATTTTACTTATGAAATAATCATCGAAATTAAAAATTGTAAGAACGTCTTTACTTTAAAGACGTTAATTTTTTACGTTTCCCGTTTTTCAGTTTAATACGGTATACAACTACTGTAAGAATTCAAAAAAACTAATAAAAACCCACGAAACGTAATCGTTAAGATGCACCAACAAGGATTAACATTTATAGAATAATTTGTAAACTATTTGGACAGTTTACTTTTACATTAGAATACTCTTGTACAAATTGTATTTATTTACCAACAATATTTTTTTAAGAACTGTCACTACGATCGTTATAATCATATTACAAACTTTGGTTTTGGTGATTTCATCATAATATATAAAATATAAAAAACATGTTTCCACTCAAAACGAAATCTTCAAAACCACCAAAATGATAAAATTGAACAGGGAGTTAGATTTTGCATCATAGAGATCTACTAAGAAAGGATATGTAGAAACTCCCAAGGGGTATAAATGGCCCCACAAAGTTTCATTTTTTCCATAAGAGTAACATTGTCAATAATCTATTTTATTTCGAACAGTTGTTGCAAAAAACATAAATATGACACAAACGCTTGCTGATTTGGTTTTCATTGTGGAATATTCATGTTGTGAAAGTTATTTCTACTAATGAACATTATTGCACTACTTTTCATCCTCTTAAATTAGACCTAAAGGTATATTTTTAGACTATAACACACAGTTATCTAGGAGAATGTCAGCGGCCGAAGCTTTTACAACTATGTGGTTGTTTAGAGACAACTAAGGATGGAAGGGTGAGAAAGCGTAGAGGTTCACCCCGTAGTGAAGCAAGGGCTGCCAGCTTAATATATATATGTATTATTATAAATTCGAATTATATAACTAATAATTTAAACAATTATTTATAGATGTAACAAACTAATCAGAAACTAAATACTTGAATATGGAATGAAGTACTGCTCGTGTACTACAAAATATTCATTACCGTGATCGATAAAGAATTCATTTAAGCTTACATTAAGAATATTTTGTAGGGTTTGGAAATAGTTAAATATTGTAAGAACTATTCTGGACTACATATTTTTTTCTTTTTATAACGGTTTTGGTTGTATTATTTTGAAGTTTTATGACTAGTTTTGAGGAAACACCAAGCCAATACATATTTCACGCGTGGAAACTCCCATACATGTCAATACAGTGACAGTGTATGTTATATTCTAAACAAACTCTGAGATAATATTATGATCTTAAACAAAAATTAGTAACAAAACTATAATAAAGATATTAACAAATAGTATTCTACATAATTTAAGAAATTCTCAAAAATTCAAATAAAATGCTTTATTATGTGAGGCCTTTTGCCTACAGTGTAGGCATCGTCAGACATCAACATAAAATTCTAATTTTAAAACATAATAAAGCATTTTATAGAATTTTTTCAGAATTTCTTAAATTATTTCCAATTTCCAATAAGGAACTCAAAGAAGAAATGAGTATTCTACATATTTGATGTACAAATATACCTCCACCATACCAACTACATCCAATATACCAACCCCTCCACCTCTGACAGAAGCAGGTGTTGTAACACCGTACTAATTAGTGCACACATATCAATGACATTAGGCTATATTACTCCTGTCTTGAGAGGTCTGGTGTCGTAAAGTGTTTACAGCAAGTTCTAGTTTAGGTACCTCTACCCCTCCCTTTCTGACAGAAGCAGGTGTTGTAACACCGTACTAATTAGTGCACACATATCAATGACATTAGGCTATATTACTCCTGTCTTGAGAGGTCTAATGTCGTAAAGTGTTTACAGCATGTTCTAGTTTAGGTACCTCCACCCCTCCCCCTCTGACAGAAGCAGGTGTTGTAACACCTTACTAATTAGTGCACACATATCAATGACATTAGGCTATATTACTCCTGTCTTGAGAGGTCTAATGTCGTAAAGTGTTTACAGCAAGTTCTGGTTTAGGTACTTCCACCCCCTCCACCTCTGACAGAAGCAGGTGTTGTAACACCTTACTAATTAGTGCACACATATCAATGACATTAGGCTATATTACTCCTGTCTTGATAGGTCTAATGTCGTAAAGTGTTTACAGCAAGTTCTGGTTTAGGTACTTCCACCCCCTCCACCTCTGACAGAAGCAGGTGTTGTAACACCTTACTAATTAGTGCACACATATCAATGACATTAGGCTATATTACTCCTGTCTTGATAGGTCTAATGTCGTAAAGTGTTTACAGCAAGTTCTGGTTTAGGTACTTCCACCCCCTCCACCTCTGACAGAAGCAGGTGTTGTAACACCTTACTAATTAGTGCACACATATCAATGACATTAGGCTATATTACTCCTGTCTTGAGAGGTCTAATGTCGTAAAGTGTTTACAGCAAGTTCTGGTTTAGGTACCTCCACCCCCTCCCCCTCTGACAGAAGCAGGTGTTGTAACACCTTACTAATTAGTGCACACATATCAATGACATTAGGCTATATTACTCCTGTCTTGATAGGTCTAATGTCGTAAAGTGTTTACAGCAAGTTCTGGTTTAGGTACTTCCACCCCCTCCACCTCTGACAGAAGCAGGTGTTGTAACACCTTACTAATTAGTGCACACATATCAATGACATTAGGCTATATTACTCCTGTCTTGAGATGTCTGGTGTCGTAAAGTGTTTACAGCAAGTTCTAGTTTAGGTACTTCCACCCCCTCCACCTCTGACAGAAGCAGGTGTTGTAACACCTTACTAATTAGTGCACACATATCAATGACATTAGGCTATATTACTCCTGTCTTGAGATGTCTGGTGTCGTAAAGTGTTTATAGCAAGTTCTAGTTTAGGTACTTCCACCCCCTCCACCTCTGACAGAAGCAGGTGTTGTAACACCTTACTAATTAGTGCACACATATCAATGACATTAGGCTATATTACTCCTGTCTTGAGATGTCTGGTGTCGTAAAGTGTTTATAGCAAGTTCTAGTTTAGGTACTTCCACCCCCTCCACCTCTGACAGAAGCAGGTGTTGTAACACCTTACTAATTAGTGCACACATATCAATGACATTAGGCTATATTACTCCTGTCTTGATAGGTCTAATGTCGTAAAGTGTTTACAGCAAGTTCTAGTTTAGGTACTTCCACCCCCTCAACCTCTGACAGAAGCAGGTGTTGTAACACCTTACTAATTAGTGCACACATATCAATGACATTAGGCTATATTACTCCTGTCTTGAGAGGTTTGGTGTTATAAAGTATTTTTAGCAAGTTCTAGTTTAGGTACCTCCACCCCCTCCCCCTCTGACAGAAGCAGGTGTTGTAACACCTTACTAATTAGTGCACACATATCAATGACATTAGGCTATATTACTCCTGTCTTAAGAGGACTGGTGTCGTAAAGTGTTTACAGCAAGTTCTAGTTTAGGTACTTCCACCCCCTCCACCTCTGACAGAAGCAGGTGTTGTAACACCGTACTAATTAGTGCACACATATCAATGACATTAGGCTATATTACTCCTGTCTTGATAGGTCTAATGTCGTAAAGTGTTTACAGCATGGTTTAGTTTAGGTACCTCCAACCCCTCCCCCTCTGACAGAAGCAGGTGTTGTAACACCTTATTAATTAGTGCACACATATCAATGACATTAGGCTATATTACTCCTGTCTTGAGAGGTCTAATGTCGTAAAGTGTTTACAGCATGGTTTAGTTTAGGTACCTCCACCCCTCCCCTTCTGACAGAATCAGGTGTTGTAACACCGTACTAATTAGTGCACACATATCAATAGCATTAGGCTATATTACTCCTGTCTTGAGAGGTCTAATGTCGTAAAGTGTTTACAGCATGGTTTAGTTTAGGTACCTCCACCCCCTCCCCCTCTGACAGAAGCAGGTGTTGTAACACCTTACTAATTAGTGCACACATATCAATGGCATTAGGCTATATTACTCCTGTCTTGAGAGGTCTAATGTCGTAAAGTGTTTACAGTATGTTCTAGTTTAGGTACCTCCAACCCCTACTCCTCTGACAGAAGCAGGTGTTGTAACACCTTACTAATTAGTGCACACATATCAATGACATTAGGCTATATTACTCCTGTCTTGAGAGGTCTAATGTCGTAAAGTGTTTACAGCATGTTCTAGTTTAGGTACCTCCACCCCCTCCTCCTCTGACAGAAGCAGGTGTTGTAACACCTTACTAATTAGTGCATGCATATCAATGACATTAGGCTATATTACTCCTGTCTTGAGAGGTCTAATGTCGTAAAGTGTTTACAGCATTTTCTAGTTTAGGTACCTCCACCCCTCCCCCTCTGACAGAAGCAGGTGTTGTAACACCTTCCTAATTAGTGCACGCATATCAATGACATTAGGCTATATTACTCCTGTCTTGATAGGTCTAATGTCGTAAAGTGTTTACAGCATGTTCTAGTTTAGGTACCTCCACCCCTCCCCCTCTGACAGAAGCAGGTGTTGTAACACCTTACTAATTAGTGCACGCATATCAATGACATTGGGCAATATTACTCCTGTCTTGAGAGGTCTAATTATCGTAAAGTGTTTACAGTATGTTCTAGTTTAGGTACCTCCACCCCTTCCCCTCTGACAGAAGCAGGTGTTGTAACACCTTACTAATTAGTGCACACATATCAATGGCACTAGGCTATATTACTCCTGTCTTGAGAGGTCTAATTATCGTAATGTGTTTACAGTATGTTCTAGTTTAGGTACCTCCTCCTCCTTCCCCTCTGACAGACGCAGGTGTTGCAACACCTTACTAATTAGTGCACACATATCAATGACAATAGGCTATATTACTCCTGTCTTGAGAGGTCTAATTATCGTAAAGTGTTTACAGTATGTTCTAGTTTAGGTACCTCCTCCTCCTTCCCCTCTGACAGACGCAGGTGTTGCAACACCTTACTAATTAGTGCACACATATCAATGACATTAGGCTATATTACTCCTGTCTTGAGAGGTCTAATGTCGTAAAGTGTTTACAGTATGTTCTAGTTTAGGTACCTCCTCCTCCTTCCCCTCTGACAGACGCAGGTGTTGCAACACCTTACTAATTAGTGCACACATATCAATGACATTAGGCTATATTACTCCTGTCTTGAGAGGTCTAATGTCGTAAAGTGTTTACAGTATGTTCTAGTTTAGGTACCTCCTCCTCCTTCCCCTCTGACAGACGCAGGTGTTGCAACACCTTACTAATTAGTGCACACATATCAATGACATTAGGCTATATTACTCCTGTCTTGAGAGGTCTAATGTCGTAAAGTGTTTACAGTATGTTCTAGTTTAGGTACCTCCTCCTCCTCCCCCTCTGACAGAAGCAGTGTTGCAACACCTTACTAATTAGTGCACACATATCAATGACATTAGGCTATATTACTCCTGTCTTGAGAGGTCTAATTATCGTAAAGTGTTTACAGCATGTTCTAGTTTAGGTACCTCCACCCCCTCCCTCTCTGACAGAAGCAGGTGTTGTAACACCTTACTAATTAGTGCACACATATCAATGACATTAGGCTATATTACTCCTGTCTTGAGAGGTCTAATGTCGTAAAGTGTTTACAGCATGGTTTAGTTTAGGTACCTCCACCCCCTCCCCCTCTGACAGAAGCAGGTGTTGTAACACCTTACTAATTAGTGCACACATATCAATGACATTAGGCTATATTACTCCTGTCTTGAGAGGTCTAATGTCGTAAAGTGTTTACAGCATGGTTTAGTTTAGGTACCTCCACCCCTCCCCTTCTGTAAGAATCAGGTGTTGTAACACCGTACTAATTAGTGCACACATATCAATGACATTAGGCTATATTACTCCTGTCTTGAGAGGTCTAATGTCGTAAAGTGTTTACAGCATGGTTGAGTTTAGGTACCTCCACCCCCTCCCCCTCTGACAGAAGCAGGTGTTGTAACACCTTACTAATTAGTGCACACATATCAATGGCATTAGGCTATATTACTCCTGTCTTGAGAGGTCTAATGTCGTAAAGTGTTTACAGCATGTTCTAGTTTAGGTACCTCCACCCCTCCCCCTCTGACAGAAGCAGGTGTTGTAACACCTTACTAATTAGTGCACACATATCAATGACATTAGGCAATATTACTCCTGTCTTGAGAGGTCTAATTATCGTAAAGTGTTTACAGTATGTTCTAGTTTAGGTACCTCCTCCTCCTTCCCCTCTGACAGACGCAGGTGTTGCAACACCTTACTAATTAGTGCACACATATCAATGACATTAGGCTATATTACTCCTGTCTTGAGAGGTCTAATGTCGTAAAGTGTTTACAGTATGTTCTAGTTTAGGTACCTCCTCCTCCTTCCCCTCTGACAGACGCAGGTGTTGCAACACCTTACTAATTAGTGCACACATATCAATGACATTAGGCTATATTACTCCTGTCTTGAGAGGTCTAATGTCGTAAAGTGTTTACAGTATGTTCTAGTTTAGGTACCTCCTCCTCCTTCCCCTCTGACAGACGCAGGTGTTGCAACACCTTACTAATTAGTGCACACATATCAATGACATTAGGCTATATTACTCCTGTCTTGAGAGGTCTAATTATCGTAAAGTGTTTACAGTATGTTCTAGTTTAGGTACCTCCTCCTCCTTCCCCTCTGACAGACGCAGGTGTTGCAACACCTTACTAATTAGTGCACACATATCAATGACATTAGGCTATATTACTCCTGTCTTGAGAGGTCTAATTATCGTAAAGTGTTTACAGTATGTTCTAGTTTAGGTACCTCCTCCTCCTTCCCCTCTGACAGACGCAGGTGTTGCAACACCTTACTAATTAGTGCACATATATCAATGGCATTAGGCTATATTACTCCTGTCTTGAGATGTCTGGTGTCGTAAAGTGTTTACAGCAAGTTCTAGTTTAGGTACTTCCACCCCCTCCACCTCTGACAGAAGCAGGTGTTGTAACACCGTACTAATTAGTGCACACATATCAATGACATTAGGCTATATTACTCCTGTCTTGATAGGTCTAATGTCGTAAAGTGTTTACAGCATGGTTTAGTTTAGGTACCTCCACCCCCTCCCCCTCTGACAGAAGCAGGTGATGTAACACCTTATTAATTAGTGCACACATATCAATGACATTAGGCTATATTACTCCTGTCTTGAGAGGTCTAATGTCGTAAAGTGTTTACAGCATGGTTTAGTTTAGGTACCTCCACCCCTCCCCTTCTGACAGAATCAGGTGTTGTAACACCGTACTAATTAGTGCACACATATCAATGACATTAGGCTATATTACTCCTGTCTTGAGAGGTCTAATGTCGTAAAGTGTTTACAGCATGGTTTAGTTTAGGTACTCCACCCCCTCCCCCTCTGACAGAAGCAGGTGTTGTAACACCGTACTAATTAGTGCACACATATCAATGACATTAGGCTATATTACTCCTGTCTTGAGAGGTCTAATGTCGTAAAGTGTTTACAGTATGTTCTAGTTTAGGTACCTCCTCCTCCTTCCCCTCTGACAGACGCAGGTGTTGCAACACCTTACTAATTAGCACGGGATTAAGTTATATTACTACTATTAACACTGTATTCAATTTACAAATGTAAGTAAAACAACTTTATGACTTATTAATGAAATATTTTTAACAGATAAAGCAAGAACAACTTGAAATTTTATATGCAGTTCCAGGTAATACAAGTTTATTTAATTTAAGAGCTGAGTTGGTAATACAACTCCTATTATTGAAGAATAAGAAACACAAATATAACAAAACCAGATAATAAAACAAGGAAACTACACCCTTAACACAAATTGAAAAGCGAATTGAAGTAAGAAGAAGATACGTCATGATTGTATTTGCCACTAAAAAAGTAATTTTGAGCATTGAGATGGAATATTTCAGCACAATTTTCCTTTGAACGGCTGGGAATTAAAATAATAAATTCTAGCCTTACATAGTAACTATACAATTACAGTATTATTAATTACTTTAATATTCTTACAGACATTGATTATAATAAGATGTATTAAATGTAGCATAAATTTTGTATATTTTATTTTTAATAAGTCAAAGTGTTTATTTTGTGTGATGAACCCTACAATATAAAATGTATTGTTGTAAATTGCTTTTGACATATGTAAGTCTGGTAAAATATATGAAAAAATATATCTTGTAACCTATCAAATGATTACAAATGAAAAGATAGTCAATATTTTGAGTTTCAAACTTGTATTCTGTTTATCGTTTATAACTACTGTGAGTGTGTAATTAAAATGATTATATAATATAAAATTAATACAATTAAATATATAATCCCTAAATATTTTAACCAGCTAGGTTTATAATGTAGATTACTAGCTGAACCCACCCGCTTCACCGGTCATAATATTGAGTTTGAAGACTTGTAATCAAAATATAATTAAAAATTCCAAAAAATTCAAGAACATTAAAATTTATTTACAGTAAATCAAAATAAATACTTTGTTTTCGAAAAACAATTATTTAAATACCATCCAATTGACAATAATTTCAAAGCTTTAGTTATTAATAATGTACTACTTTCCTCAATAATTTTTTTATTTTAAAATTTAACACAATTAGTTAAGTTACCAAAATTGTATTCAATTTGTTTTTATTTAACAGCTTACAGCTATTACTCAAATAAATTAATCATTAAATGTACCTTCACAAGACTACCATGGAAATGTTGAGGCCAGTGGGACGGAGTTCTCAGGTCAGAGAAGAAAATCCTTTCTTAGTGAGACTCTAGGGGCCAAGATATAGTTTTGGAGAAATAGTGATGAGTGGTAAATGGCTTATATATATATATATATTGTAATCATACTATTTCAATCAGATTTTGCTTGTAGTTTACGAACTTTTATTGTAAAAAAAATTCTGTAAGTATTCTTTTAGAGGACACAAATTACTGTAGTTGACTTTGAATTAGTGAAATATCGGATTTCTTGCCATATTTAGCCATGTCCTGTGAACTAGCTATACATGTGTTAAGATTAAATTGTATATTTTCACATTGAATACAGTATGTTTTCCTAGATAACAAAGTTTCACATTCTAGAAAAATCTGCAAGTCTACTCTTAAATTAACCGTAAATAAACCAATTTGATTTACACGCACAAATTGAAAATCTAGCTCTATCTAAGATGAACGAGGTGAAATAGGGTAAAAAGTCTTAGGGCCAAAGTTCTAGATCGACTCATATCAGGTACAGAAATTGGTGTTAGTTTTGCTGTAGAACCTTTCATAAAGCCGCTACAGTCCAATTAGAGAAACGCTGTTTTTGGCATTTAAATGTTTGGCACTAAAAAGACCAAAACTTAGAAGATTTTTGGCAAAACAATTTTAAGTAAAACATCATTGATTTACTAAGAATGTTTCAAAATCCCTTCTTGTTGCACATATACAACATAAGACCTTTGACTCTACAAAATGTCAGCCTCGTAGGCTTAGTACTTTTTTAGTCACAGCGATGAGTGAGTCAGTGGTATTTACCTTTTATAAATATAGATAAAATGTAACTATATACAACGAAACAGTTTCTAAGCTTTCTTAGTGTCACGAGCAGGATTTTCATGTATTAACACAACAATAATGTACGTTCCTATATAGTTTATGTTCAGTCTTGCGTAATGAGTACGACACATGATGTGGATGTTGTCAAAGTAATGGTAATAGTATGATTGTGTTTGTGTCTCTTTGTTACACTGTACAATAAAGTGGTTAATGTATATACATGACATATACTTAAGAACATTCGTGTAGTTCTTATTAACCCTGTGTACGTAAAAGTTTGATTTTATATAGTTAAAAATTAATTTAGGGCATAATCACCACGTTTAATTGATTTATGAATGAAGGTTTTAATTAACATATTCAGTTTAAAAAAACTAATAACTAAATTAACTTAATGTTTTAAATGTTGAATCAATAAACGTATAGGCTATAAAAAAAATTTTTATAGCTTTTTGGTCTTTATTAGTGAAAAGTATATTAGTAAAAATAAATAAATATTATATTGAACTGATTTAGTTCTTATATGTATAAATACATACTAAATACAATATTTTTTATTATAATGTTAAACATTTGTGGAAGTTTTAAAATAACAGTTACAATACAAGTAAACGTCACACAACACAAATTTATTACAATATAAGCACAAAATGCAAAAATATATTACAATACAAGTACAAAATGCACAAATATTATGGTGAGCGTGGTTCACCGAAATCGATCACAATAATATTTATGCATTTTTTACTTGTATTGTAATATATTTATGCACTTTGTGTGACGTTACTTGTATTGTATATATACCAACTCGTATTATGCTAATTAAAAAACTAATAACAGTTAATATATTGGTTTCAGTAGACCCAGGGAGCAATTCAATAAGAACTAAAACTTAGGAAAAAGTCTAATTACTGAACCTCGTTATTTGAGTTATCACGAGGTTATAGTTCGCTCCTACTACAAGTGCTGGACATAAACCCACAGCAGTAGTATATTGTTCTTCAACAACTATGTGTGTAGTCATCACAATGCAGTGGGCAGATATATTGCCCCCTTACGTCAGAGGTACATTCCCTAAAGTTATGTATGTGCTGCTCGCCCAAGTTAATGATGAGGACAGTTAGTGTAGACCCTTGCCATCAGAAATAAACCCACAGGAGTAGTATATTGTTCTTCAACAACTATGTGTGTAGTCATCACAATGTGGTGGGCAGACATATTGCCTCCTCCCCTCAGAGGTACATTCTCTAAAGTTATATATGTGCTGCTTGCCCAAGTTAATGAAGAGGACAGTTAGTGTAGACCCTTGCCATCAGAGATAAACCCACAGCAGTAGAATATTGTTCTTCAACAACTATGTGTGTAGTCATCACAATGTAGTGGGCAGGTATATTGCCTCCTCCCCACAGAAGTACATTCTCTAAAGTTATGTATGTGCTGCTCGCCCAAGTTAATGAAGAGGACAGTTAGTGTAGACACTTGCCATCAGAGATAAACCCACAGCAGTAGCATATTGTTCTTCAACAACTATGTGTGTAGTCATCACAATGTAGTGGGCAGACATATTGCCTCCTTACGTCAGAGGTACATTCCCTAAAGTTATGTATGTGCTGCTCGCCCAAGTTAATGAAGAGGACAGTTAGTGTAGACCCTTGCCATCAGAGATAAACCCACAGCAGTAGAATATTGTTCTTCAACAACTATGTCTGTAGTCATCACAATGTAGTGTGCAGACATATTGCCTCCTTACGTCAGAGGTACATTCCCTAAAGTTATGTATGTGCTGCTCGCCCAAGTTAATGAAGAGGACAGTTAGTGTAGACCCTTGCCATCAGAGATAAACCCACAGGAGTAGAATATTGTTCTTCAACAACTAAGTGTGTAGTCATCACAATGTAGTGGGCAGACATATTGCCTCCTTACGTCAGAGGTACATTCTCTAAAGTTATGTATGTGCTACTTGCCCCAGTTAATGAAGAGGAATGTTAGTGTAGACCCTTGCCATCAGAGATAAACCCACAGGAGTAGAATATTGTTCTTCAACAACTAAGTGTGTAGTCATCACAATGTAGTGGGCAGACATATTGCCTCCTTACGTCAGAGGTACATTCTCTAAAGTTATGTATGTGCTACTTGCCCCAGTTAATGAAGAGGAATGTTAGTGTAGACCCTTGCCATCAGAGATAAACCCACAGGAGTAGAATATTGTTCTTCAACAACTAAGTGTGTAGTCATCACAATGTAGTGGGCAGACATATTGCCCCTTCCCCTCAGAGGTACATTCTCTAAAGTTATGTATGTGCTGCTCGCCCCAGTTAATGAAGAGGACTGTTAGTGTAGACCCTTGCCATCAGAGATAAACCCACAGGAGTAGTATATTGTTCTTCAACAACTATGTATGTAGCCATCACAATGTAGTGGGCAGACATATTGCCCCTTCCCCTCAGAGGTACATTCTCTAAAGTTATGTATGTGCTACTTGCCCCAGTTAATGAAGAGGACTGTTAGTGTAGACCCTTGCCATCAGAGATAAACCCACAGGAGTAGTATATTGTTCTTCAACAACTATGTGTGTAGTCATCACAATGTAGTGGGCAGACATATTGCCTCCTCACGTCAGAGGTACATTCTCTAAAGTTATGTATGTGCTGCTCGCCCAAGTTAATGAAGAGGACTGTTAGTGTAGACCCTTGCCATCAGAGATAAACCCACAGGAGTAGTATATTGTTCTTCAACAACTATGTCTGTAGTCATCACAATGTAGTGTGCAGACATATTGCCCCCTACCCTCAGAGGTACATTCCCTGAAGTAATGTATGTGCTGCTCGCCCCAGTTAATGAAGAGGTCTATTAATATAGACCCTTGCCATCAGAGATAAAAGCCACAGGAGTCGTTTATTGTTATCAAACAATTATCTAGATGTCAGAAGAATAGGCATAATTTCGTTTAATTTTAGGCATTTCAGGTGTTTTTAAATGTTTTTATTTTGTAACTAAGTTCTACAACTTTAGTGGAATCTGAACCACGTAGTAATGTCTGGTTTTAGCTAATTAGATATACTTGACATTCAAACTAATACATTGGGCAGCCATTTAGTGGGTGCTATTTCATTTACGTAATGTACAATATGTATAGCGTATATGTACCGTAATAGATTGATGGAAATAAAATAAACATATTGTTTAAAAGAAAAGTAAATAAAACTAATATTATTTTAGTTACACATATTTGGCTATTTTAACAATTTCCGAAACTACATTTACACATTATAATGAGTATTTCAATAATGTACAAAAAAAATTATTAAATATATTACAGAATTGCAAAAATGGTATATTAATCATAAACAAAATCTAAACTAAGTAACATTGTATACACAAACCTAACATGGTTGAGCCATCTGAACTTTGTTTACATTTATATTTATTAACCGTATTAAAAAAAAAAACAATCAAGGGGTTTTGTTTTAAACAGAGAGAAAAGAAAACAATTAAATAATTACATAATATTAAATCACTAGGTGAATCCCCATTTAAAAAGCTATAAAAGTTTATCATCCATTTAGAGTATTTTAACACTTAACATTACTATATATTATATAGGGGACTTTTCTTTATATGGGAAATAAAATAATAAATATTTTCATATATACTCATTTGTAATATCATATAGTATATATATCAATAAAAATCATAATTTTAACATTTAAGGTAAGATCAACTATAGAATATTTCTCACTGAAGATCTTAAAATATTATTGTAAACGATTTTAATTTTATTTAAATTATTGTTAGTTATATATAGGCTGTATTTTATTAGTTTTGCTGACTTGTTTCCAACAAATGATTCACCAATAGTATGAAATATTTCTACTTTTTCTTTAATTAAACTATTTAACATGTATATTTGTCAGTATACTTATGTAGTTTTTTTTTCTATGATTCTTCAGCACCACTTGATTTTCCCCACTATTATCTCCCTTGTAAGAAGGCAATGAATCAGTCTTTGTCAAGGCGTGACAAATGCACCACTTCTTCCACTGATTGAATTACTTTCTTCAACACTAATTAATTATTCATCGAAGGAGTTTCATTGCAGAATGAACATTAGGTATTTCAAAGACTTCAAAGACACTACATTAAGTAACTATACATCAACATGTATCCTTGAAATAAACAGTTATAAACTACTATAGTTAACTTGCTTTCAAATTTCATAAGCCCCACATTTTATAGGATTATCTTTTAAACAAATATTTCCATACCAACTTATAGTTAGGTAAATATTTACTCAAATACATTTTCTATGTTATTTGAAAGTATTTTTTAAATAAATTATGGAGCAATGTTAAAAAATATATACTAAAACATGTAAAGTTATAAATTGTCAAAAAACTAAAGCGAAACATATTTTAATAGGCTTGGAAATTTACCATACTTACATAATAATTGGCGAAATTAGTTTCGCCTACCTACCTTTAACCTTCCTTTTTGTGAGATAAATATAACTATTTACTATATACAAGATAGTACAAAAGTAGTACGTGAACAAAAAAATACTTTTAATATTCTAACTATATAATTGGACCAAATTTGTGTTATATAACTGATAGGGGGGAATAGGGAAATATTTGATTGGTTTTACAAAAATTCAATTGTTTTTTTAACTTAAACCTGTATGAATATTTAAACTAATTCATAACATACCTTATAATCATAAATATGATTATGCTATATCCGAAGTTATTTTAGTATTCATGTTTTGTAGTTGAAATATCGTTTATATCACCACAAGTAATAAGATAATACATTATAATGACACCAGACTATCAGCCAGTTGTATTCGTCTTACGTAGGAGCCTGCAAATAAACAATTAAACAAATTCATACAACATTAAGTCAACGTGACCTTACACGTATCACTTTGTAATTAATATCTTGAACGGTAAAGATGAAAAAATGTATATATTGATTTCAAAATGTCCAAACATAAGCTTTACACCCAATTACAAAAATATAAATAATATAAGAAAGAAAATAATATCATTATTTCAAGGCATTAACATTTCATAATTATTGTAGATGAAAAGCGCTACCCTCCATAACTTTTTCTTATAAAGCAGCATATTTTAGTCCATTACGAATCTCAAACAACACAATTAACATAATAAAACTAAATAAAAAAGCTACAGCTATCGTTAAAATAACGAAACATAATAGACAACCGATATCAACAACCGATATCAACGAATAGACAATAATTACTTATAGTAAACAATGACAATACATTTACAACAATTAACTGATTTTGATGCATGAGTATAGTAATTATATATTTCTGAACGATAAACAGTTACTATCGATCTCAATCTAGCCCTAAACAGCCAGATCTGAAATAAAAAATATTATACTAAATAAAAGTAATATTTTTAAACCTACAAAAAATATTGTATAATTAGTCAACCTAAATTCATATGGTGCATAGTGGCGTATGAACCAATGTCTAATATATACCTTTAAATTCCTCAAGTATCAAACATAACACTACATTGACCATTGTAAACATCACATATGAAACATTATGCACTATTTAATGCCATCTCATTGGCGTTTCAATGACAAACCATGCAACTCATTTAAGATTAAGCTGCCAAGCATCATATTATGCTTACACTAAAATTGTATTCTTAAAATGTATGATCCAGTTTTTATATATATTCCAACAAACGCATTTTTAGTGTTTCTTATAAAAATATGTATGAATTTATATATATATAATATTGCTAGCGCAATGTAGTATAGATATTGTATTTGTAATGCGTACTTACAAACAGCCTAACGAAAAATAGGCTCCTTTTAAAACTGAACAATGTATATTTTATATTATTTTAAATATTACAATATGTGAATATTTAATTAAAAAGACATTTATGTATTGTTTTGTAAAGCACAATACAGAAGAATGTTGATCTCACGGTTTTTGCTTTTAGTACCACTTAAAATATAAAAATGTTTCATAAAATGTATATAAAACAGTACAAGATATATTAAAGAAAACATAATATTGTTTCAGTGTAGGTTTTTTTTATGAATGGGTCATAAAAATTAAAGTAAGTAATATTCCAAATTCATATGTTATGTAACTATGAAAAATAGTTAAATGTTCAGAAAAAACTCAAATATCGCAATAACATAAAACAACTATCCTAAGTGCCTTACTCAACAATGTAACTATTCCTAAAACATTTATGTAACACAACCTCTTTAAACAAAACATGATTAATACCCATTTAAGCTTTTGGTTATACATAACCACTGCTGAATATAAGAATGTCATTAGTGACCTATCTGTCAGGCTTACACTCATCCCTGTATCCACCTACATATCAAAACAACGGTTAAACTACTTCATCATGATTTGGTGGTGAAGTAGATTTCAATAAGTCTCAAAACAACACAGTGTTAAGTCAATGTCACCACCATTATACGGATTGCTTATATTCATATGAGCAATTTACCACTGTACGTGTATGGGTGGGCGAGTGGGTCAATACCACCGTATGTGTATGGGTGGGCCAATACCACTGTATGTGTATGGGTGGGTCAATACCACTGTATGTGTATGGGTGTGTGGGTGGGTCAATATCACTATAGCAGTCCGTAATTTCATATGAATTACGTTATATTCATAAAAAATTCAACTAGTTTTTAAGTGTTATTATTGATTAACTACCAGGTGGGAATCAGGTTCAAATCAATGTCTATGCTTTAATTGTAATTTTAGTTTAAAAATAGTTTTAACCTAATAACATTAAATTAGTTAAGCCTAAGCAATCCCAATTCGTAAAAATTATATTTTTAAGTGGACCATAATGACCAAAAAGTGGTCTGACAGAGTCCTGTATGTGCAAACCGCTATGGAAAGAGAAGCAGGTTGACGATAATTTCAATTGAATACCAGATCCTTAACAGGAATTATAACAGAATTTATCATCAATAATAAAATTAGATCAAAATTACATTGAACTGAATTGTGAACAAAGCTGACCAATTAATGTGTAAGTAACAACGAGACTGAGGCTATTCTGAGGAGAACTAGATTCTTCACCTCTATAGAGATTAAACCATTTAATTTATCAACTTTAAATCCTCCAACAATAACTTGCTGTTGGTATTTTTAGAAAGACCATAACATTCAAAAAGTGCGTACAAATGTTTAAGTATAAGGTGAACCTTGACGTCGAGGTTCACAGACAAAACCAGACGGAACACAAGGCACAACTGGATTACAATAAACAAATACGATTTTTATCTAGCAAATGTTAGGAGACGAGTTACATCTAGGAACGGGAGTTTGAACAACAACAGTGATTCAACCCCCTCAAACTTAGCTGGTTTTCGCACTGTGATCATACCTGTAGATGTGGAAACCAAGGCTTTAAACAATGAAATACCAAACTCAGCATCCTTAATGTCAGGAGTCAGGTTTATAGCTCTATCTTTATAACGTGAAGTAGCAATTTTATTGGAAAGGTCGTATAGCTTTATCCTTAACTCAGTACCATAGTAACATGTTGTCAACCGTTGATATTAGTCCTTTCTTTTAATCAAGTACATTTAGGGCTGTTATTCCCGTAAACAATCCTGAATATACTGTTCTTACTTTCCTTTATGTACATACCCTTCTTTTTGCTAGTGGGTAGCGTAAAATATATCAATGTTTTTGACGTCCCCATTTACTGCTTGAGTAAATGAGTTTAGTGTTTAAAATGACATTGATAAAAGTTTCTTGATTTAATTAAAAATCTTTATTAGTTTTAAAAACCACCAAAACCATTACGAATAGTTAAGTGAGTTTTTCAAAAAGTGAAGTTGGTAACTGTAATGAAATGAAATGAAATGAAATGAAATGAAATGAAAATTGTCTTTATTAGGCGGAGTTAGGACTATTAAGTCCTCTTCCACTCAACCTTATTTCCAAAAATATGTTGTTTTTTTCAACTATATGAAATATATACAGTAAATTTTACAGTTTCTTAAATATCTACTTGTATATTCTTAAACAAAAACAATAACTTATATCTAACATTTTATTGATAAAAATGGCAAAAGAATATTACTGATATTAAAATAATAAAGACATAAATCAATATTCAGAAATTAATTATTTCTAATATCATACATTCCACATACATACAAATCACTCATGAACCACAGCCCCCGCAACCCCCACCCACCCCTACCAGCCCCGCAGAAGCCGGTCCTTTACCTCCAACCCGAAACGAGCGCGCTTATCAATGGTCCTGATGTTATCAGGGAGCAAATTCCATAAACGACAAGCAGAAACGGTAAAAGATTTGCTATAGAGAGTGGTGTAATGAATAGGCACTGATAGTAGGGAGGCTCCCTGACGTGTATTTCTGGTACTGATTTCGGAGATGAACTTGAAACGCTCGGACAAGTATTCAGGAGATCTAGTGTTTAAAATATTGAACACAAGAATAAGGATGTGGTATTCACGAAATTGTTTTAGTTTGAGCATCCGTAACTGTTTGTAGAAAGGAGAAACATGATCATCCCGTCTTAAATTGAATATAAATCTAATGCAGAAGTTCTGTGCTCTTTGAAGCTTGTCCGAGAGCTTAACAGTCATATCATTGATCACCACGTCACAGTAGTTGAAATGAGGCAGAACCAGAGTTTTTACTAGCATCACTTTCACAGAAAATGGCAGATAGGAAGCACATCGTTTAAGACTATGAATGCCAGCAAACACCCTACTGCATACCAACGTAACATGATCAGTCCAACCCAAAGTTTTAGTCATAGTAAGTCCTAGATTCTTTACACTGTCGGAGTAGTCGAGAGTATTGTTATTTAGTCTCAGTCTAGGGAAATCAGTGAAATTGATTTTTCGAAGTAGTCTAGAATGTCCAATAAGGATAGTCTTGGTTTTATTATCATTTAACATTAGTCCATGTCTCTGAGCCCAACCAGCTATTGCAGCAATATCAAGGTTCATTTGTGAAACCGCTCGGTGGGACACAGCAATAGGGAAATGATGGTAAATCTGTAAGTCATCAGCGTACAAGTGATATTTAGAGAAGCATATGTCAGATGTTACACATCAATGTAAAGTGAGAAAAGTAGAGGTCCCAGAACGGATCCCTGTGGCACACCTCTGATCACAGGTTTCCATTCGGACGTGCCCTCTCCAGTACGCACACACTGGCGACGCCCCGACAAGTAGGACCCGACCCAGTCCACACAGTTATCAGAAAACTCGTATTTTTTAAGTTTCATAAGGAGTAAAGGATAGTAAACGCAGTCAAAAGCTTTAGAGAAGTCAAAAAGTGTTAGTATTGAAAGATTACTCTTGTCCATTGCATGCCGTATATCATCAGTGATTTGCAGAAGGGCTGTTGTAGTGCTGTGATTAGGGTGGAAGCCAGATTGAAAGTTAGATATTAGTTTACTGTTTGAAAGATAATCATAAATTTGCTTATGAACAATTCTCTCGAGGCATTTGGACAGGGCGGGAAGAATACTTATTGGCCTTAAATCAGAGGGAGATAAAGGATTTGAAGTTTTAGGCAAAGGTTGAACAATAGCAGACTTCCAGGCACTAGGGAAAATAGCTGATATTAAAGAAAAATTAAATATTGCTGTAATGATTGGTAGTGTAACGGGTAGGGTAAGTTTGATAAATTTTATTGGAATACTGTCAGCTCCGACTGCGTTACTAGTTGTCCAATTCAAGGCTTTTAGCACTTCTTCATCAGTAGCCAAACGGAATGAAAATTTATGGAAAGGCCTAGGAAAGGGAGAACTGGTTAGTTCATTAACGTAAATTTTGGCTTTTGATAAATCAATAGGAATATTAGTGAAATAATCATTAATAACATCAAGGTCGATGTTGATGGAAACAGTAGGGTTTGACTTCCCAATCCCCAGCTCCTTAACTTTTGTCCAGAGTGATTTAGTAGACTTTTTCTTGTCAGATAATGATCGGTAATAATGTCTAATTTTAGAGTTACGGATCTGTTGCTGGGTTTGGTTTCTTAATCTCTTATACGCATCCCAATCATGGGCACATTTAGATCTTTTTGCCTTGCGGAAGCATGCATCTCGTTGCTTTTGCATTCTACGTATTTGATCTGTGATCCAGGGTGCAGGCTTTTTTGTAATCCTTTTTTTATTAGTGGAGCATGTAGATCAAGAAGATAGTTCATAAATACGTTGAACTTATTGACCATTGTGTCAATATTGGTAAGTTCAAGAATATCATTCCATGGAAGGGACATTGCATCAAAGATAAGTGAATCAGGATTAATGCTTTTATAATCTCTGTATTGGACGAATTTGGCACTCTGCTTTTGAGTATGAAGGTTGTAAACACAGAAAATAAGGTCATGCTTTGAAAGTCCAGGAGCTGGAACTTGACAGTGATATGCGACTAGGTCAGGGTCACAAACCGCCATAACGTCAAGCCAGGTGTCGGCTGTAGAAGTGTGATGAGTAGCTTTTAGTGGCAGTATAGTCATACTAAATGATCGAAACATATTTGTTAAAAAAGTTTTGTCGTAAGTAAGTGGTCCCAGTAAATCAGTATTGAAGTCACCCATGACAATGACATGACTGTAGCGAGGCAATAGGTCTAGCAGTGCGAGTTCATATTCTGCCAGATATCCAAGATGAGGTGCCCTATAACACATTCTGACAAGGACATGTGTTACACCAACACAAACGTCAAGAAACATAAACTCTGGTCGGCCAGGTCGGGAAGTATCAGAGCGAAGTACAACGAATGAATTAAGGTTTGATTTAGAGTATATAGCAACACCACCGCCAACCTTATGGACCCTGTCATTCCTAAATAATGTGTAGCTAGGAAGACCAACTGTTGCATCAGTGATATTTGGTTTCAGCCACGTTTCACAAACTAAGATTAAATCAAAAGAACAAGGGCTGAATATGTCTCTAAACTCATCAATGTGACATAGAAGTGATTGTGAATTGACATATGCAATCTTGAGCAGACCATTATAAGGCGATGTTATCTGATTAATGAACTGTGGCAGGGGAAGAGCGCCCTCGCCGGGTGAGGAAGGGTCAGGTCCCGACATCCAGGCGGCGGCAGGCGGGCGGCGGGACGGACGACCGCGGCAACATGAGCAATTCATTCACACAACAAAAATTAACCATTCAGACATGAAAAACAACTAAAAACAGCTTGTTGGCTCCCTAATACAATAATAACTTATTTGATGAAAATTGGAAATTAATTTCGAAAACTAATAAAATAAAAAATGATATTACTAAAAAAGAAAATAAATAAATAAATAAAACAAACTCATACAAAAAAAATTAAACACTTAACTAATCATAATAGTAGTGGTGATAAATGTAAATAAATAAGTGAACTTTTTAATAATTTGAGCATTAGTTGTAAGCAGATTGCTCACATTAAAACGGGTTCTTGTAAAGAGCCGTTGATGTTTTAATTAAGTGTTAGATAGCCCCAATGAACAACCCAAAATCCAATGTAATGATTAGCTTGGTGTTTCATACAGTTATAAACGTAACCATCACGTGTAAAAGGACTTAATGTAGGCTTTATTTATTCAAAATGTATACATAAAACACATAAGAAAATAATTAATATCTTGACACGTAAAATGAAAATTTGAATATTTTGAATCAAAAGCACGTAGTACAATTTGCATGTTCATCTATTGTCGTCACCCCTTATTGTGTTTCTAGCTCCCGTCAGTCCGTTTGGTATGCAACGATGGCCTCATGTCCTCTGACAGTAGTGATGTGGCATTTGTCCTAATGACGTCACTTGAATTGAAATTGTGTTCGTCATACCGACTAACATCTGTCTGTCGATAAGTAGGTAAGTCCTCTGTTGGTCTGATAAATATATCTTATGTTATGAAATTATTATGTCTTGCCTACTTTTTGTTTATCCCTTCTTTGATACGAAATATACGTATAAACTTATAGTTTTTTAATTAGCATAATACGTGTTGGTACATATCCAGTACAAGTAAAAGTCACACAACACAAATGTATTACAATATAAGCACAAAATGCACAAATATAGTACAATACAAGTACAAAATGCACGAATATTATGGTGATCGATTTCGGTGAACCACGCTCATCTTCCTCAGACCAGAGAGATTCACAAAAGAATGAAAAATTGTGTTCAACAACTCAATTTATAGGCCTATGATCACGTGACTCCATTGGCTAGAATCGTCAAAATAGTGTCTGCTGTGGTATATATTGGTTCACCGAAATCGATCACCATAATATTCATGCATTTTGTACGTATATTGTAATATATTTTTGTTGTGTGACGTTTACTTGTACTGTATAAACTTAGTAATGTAACGGACTAACTTTAAGAACATTAGTTATGAATAATAGCACGACAAAAACACTCCCAGGATTGTAATTAACATCTTCCTCCAGTTTCATGGCAATCTGGTGTAGTAAAAGCCCGTTTCCACAATTCCTCATATAACGTACACCGTTGCATGCATCTTGCGGCTCGGCACCTCATAGCCTTGCCTCCAGAGGCAAGAGACAAGTAGTCTACATTGGCTTTAGTTTTAATAATGTTGTTTGTGCCAAATGGTCACGCTGCTGTTGTAGCTGCAATTTTTAGAATAATTGTTCTATGGAAAATAAATAAAACGAACTATTTTGTTTTACGAAAGCTGTTATTTGGAGTCGAGATAGTTAGGAGGTTATATTTTGATAGAAGTTACAGTGTTTAATAAAGGCCGACTTTTTATTCTACTGATATTTAAAGTCAATATTTGTTGATTTCCACAGCAACAGTTATTTTTTAATCTATATTTTTTAAAATCTATTGATTTTTTGGCAATCAACTCAACTCCATTTCGTCTAATTGTATACGGTGAAACAACTAAATGACGTGACGAACTACGATAGCGACTACTGCTACTGTTAGACTAGCGATGAGGCCTCCATCCGTTTTGGGAAGCACGAACGCATACTTACTTACCTGTCTACTCGTGCAACTAGTTTTCTACCGCTTTGTTAAAACTAACTAAGAATAAGATAACTCAACTGTTTTAGTTTAATTTTACATTCAAACGATACATCAAATAACAATTCTCGACTCTTCTTAGCTATGTTTTGTATTTTATAGGTTTCGATAATGAAAGGAATATTTTAAAATACAATTATGTATAATTGTTTGTTATTGTTATTCCAGCAAATACTAAAATTATAATCTTAGAATATAGCTAAGAGGTTCATAAATTACTTTAAAGAAGCCGTTAGAGGGAGAAGCCGCTTGTTTGCCCTAAGGCAGTCAATTTACTGCCTTAACACTGATTGCCCTTTTGGTGTTTTCAACGTTTGTTGCTTGCGCCGTTTCTTAAACAATTTAATGTATTCAATATACATAAAAATTTACTTAAATTATTTTATTCATCATTTATATTTTATTTGTAGTTTCAGTTTAAGTACATCCGTAAAACTATACTTAATAACACTTGTAACAGCTTTAAAAACATATTTTGCTTTGCAAAAAAACAAATCAATTAGTTATTATTTTAAATAATGTTATTGAAGTCCTGTCACCAAGAAAATGAATGGATCATTAAATACGACAAAATATATAAATATTACATGGGATAAAGAATCTATATAGGGTGTTTGAAAGTGTGGGACAATACTTCAGGAAATGATTAAATAGGTATAAATAAACAAAAAAAATCCGATGAAGAGTCTTATCTCGCTTAGTTTGGCGTCTGTGTATCTGTTTGTGAAAAAAAACATATCTCCTAAACGGTATTAGCTATAATTCTGAAACTTGACATGAATATTGAACTTCACACCACCTAATATATTCTAAAATTATATTTCAACCGTTTCAAAATAGCAGACGTTAAATCTAAAAGTCTACAAAAGTTGTAAAAACATTTGGCACACAATCATAAAAATAATATTTTCTCAGTTAATTACTGTCCGATTGTAACAAATAAGGTACCAAAAGATTTGCTTCTTTATGATCTAAATATTAGGTATCGAAACAATTTGTTGATGTCAATTTGGTTGTCATGAAATTTAGCATTAAAAGCTTTAAACGGTCACAATTTTGAAACAGTTAAAAATATTATTTTATATTTTTAGAATATATGAGGTGGTGTGAAATTCAATATTCGTGTCAAGTTTCAGAACTTAACAAATACCGTTTAGGAGATATGGTTTTTTTAACACATAGATACACAGCCGTCAAACTAAGCGAGATAAGACACATCTTCATTGGAATTTTTTTGTTTATTTTTACCTTTAATCATTTCCTGCAGTTTTTTCCTACACTTTTCAAACACCCTGTAAATAAAATAAATTTGTCAAAGTTCACAGCTTTGAAAAAAATACAGTATACAATGAGTGAGGGTTCTACAGAGTATGCCCCCTCTCACTGGGTATGGCTTATGTAAAACTTATTTTATTCAGAACTTTGCATTGTTCCCTTGGATACATCGTACGCCAGATTAGAATCCATAATAACTTCTTTTTAAATTATTTTATGCTATAACAACTTTAATAGACTCACTTCAGTAAATATCTAAAATAAAATAAATGTTTCTTGCAGATTTTATGCATTTGTTGATTTTTGCCAGGTGTTCCTACAATATTTACACTATCATTATTCATTATTCATATCTAAGAATCCCAATAGCCAGGGCAACTATGGGACCTACAGCTTTACGTGGAATCCGAACCACGTAGTGTTGGTTTGATTTTCACCTAACTGACAAGTCTGACACTCAGTACTCTTCCCTACACACGTTGATGACAACCATTACGCGGACGCCGTGTCGATATTAAGAGAACCGAGCATAGAACCTATGACCTACAATCTCCCAAACACGTTGTCCCCATGTAGCTGGGCAACAGCACTACGCCACCAGTGTTATACATTATTTAAATATTATCTACATATTGATATAACAACCTCGTCTTTATAAGCGCTACTGAAACAATAGTTTATTAACACTAATAAGTTAGTAAATAATAATTTCATTAGGTTTAAATAATTAATATTATGGCCTGTTTAAGAGATGTCAAGAATATTAAACATTGATTAAAAGTCATAAAAACATGTATTCACGTTATATTTTATTTATTTGTAAATGTTTGTGTTATATAAACAAAGAGTCTAGCTCCCATGAGGTTTTACATCATAATTTATGATCCAACAAATGAGAAAAAATACATATTCCTAATATTATTTATCGAAACAAACTTTAGAGACATTTTTTTAAATATTATAGTCATTTTTACTAATTAACCACGTTTTTTAAGAAAGAAAGACAGGACTGATTAATTTCCTTCCCAGTAGATTTTATTTAACTATGAGAGTTCAAATTGTGCTAGAAAGTACGATGTAACTCGTAAATTTACATCACTTTACTTAGTACAAGGCAATTTAATTGTCTTGATTCACCAATCAGCAGTATTTAAATTTAAATATACTAAAAATATCGTTACAAACTATTGAAAATATCTTTAATTTACTTAAGTTTCTACATTGTAAACACCAACAAACATTTACGAAATTACATTATTTTACATGCACGTACACACTAATGTATCGTTTATTCATCTTCATTAGGAAAAAAAATTATGTATGCTGTCTTTACAGAATAATTAATAAATACTTTGTTGGTTGATATGATTACGATCATCACTGAAAACACGTTATTTTGTATAGTGATAATACATAATATCGTAACTTGCTATAACTATCGTAAGTTTTTCGACCACCATTAGCAATGGTTCTGCAAGTTACGACATGTTCTTGATGTTTACCCTTACTCTAGATCTGTGGTTTAATTGTATTTGTAATTTAAATTATTAAACATAGGATCAATGTAAATTTCCTTATACATCTTGCCAACATACAAATTGAGATATGTTCCCTGAATCAACAAAACTGCTGATAAGAATGTTTTCTTTGTATGTTTTAGATTGGTATTTTTTCAAATGTGTAATTTTATATTTATAAATTGTAATTTAATTTTAAATGCGTACACTACTTATTAATAACATATCACATAAAATTTAATCATAGTATTTTAGTTTTACTATAAATATTTGAATTGCTCTTGTATGTGAACATATTTTGTTACACTATCAATTTGCAATGCTTTCCAATTCCATTATATTTTATTTGTCAACATTGTATACTATTTCAGTTGTTCTCTTGCAGTTAAGATACGTGACACAACTTGGAGACATCATGAGAGAGGAATAACTGTTGACAACTACAATATTGTCAAGATTTGTTATAGCGTGCTTTGTTATAGATTTGATACTGTAGAAATATTTAATACATTATGTAGGCATTATTAGTTTATTAAGTATTAGTTTATTTACCGTTTTCATTCACTTACATATATTTCTTAGTTTAGTATAATTATATATTTATGCTATTACATGACTACTATTTCCACCTTTGAATTGTTGTGCTACACTTCAGAACTCGTCTTCATAAATTAGTTTTTTGAGTAAAATATTACATTTTGAAGAACACTTTTTCAAGTTAAAATGATATAATTGTAAATATTGTATCACAATTTACTAATGATTACTGGTCACAGTTGTCTTTTACCGTAAAAAAAGTTCATGTATAGTGTTGTATATACAATTTCGTAAACTTTCCATTTTGCTGTGGGATTGTGTTTTATAGATTAATTTCCATGAATACCAGATTGCACATAATTATCATTCGGACTGAAACATTGATTAGCTTATTCGTTGTTCTAAAGATTATGTTTTACAAATGTAATAGTTGAGACTTGTATAAAAAATTCGGTTATAAATTAATTTTTTTGGGGAACTGTACATTTTATTGCTTTTGTGGTTTATTATTGGAGAAACTAAATAACAATGGAAAGTTAACTGTTGCCTCATAAAGTATCATACAGTGTGTGTATATATATATATATATATATATATATATATATATATATATATATATATATATATATTTTATTACCAAACTAAAATTTGATTTTTTTCTCTATAGTATATTAAATACTTTGAGGTCTTATTTTGAGTTTTATTATGTATCAAAATTATATTAATAATAATCACACAAATGCTTACATTCTAACTAATTATTTGCATTGTATCACTGTACAAATATAATTTTGTATTTAAAATCTACGATATTATTTTATCTTTAATAGTAGTAGTAGATTTATATTAAGCGCAAAAGCAAATTAACTTGAAACTGTTCAATTTAGTTAATGTTGAGTGCATAGTTGTGACCTGCTTGCATGTGATAGTTAAAACTATGGTCTAAGTACTCCATTATCCCTAATGGTTCAAGCTGTGCTTCTGTTATTAGAAAATAGTCTAGCCTCAACAGCTTCCACCCTTGAAACAAAATGTGCAGAAACTTCATTAGTAGGAAATGAACTACTCTTTAAAACTTTTAAGGTTATAAAATCATAGTTTTAAAATACAAATATTTTAGATGGAAATTTATCTAATTTTAAATAAATTACTGTGGTTTGAAGAATACAAATTATATATAACTTATTATATTAAATCTTTGTATAGTATAGAATGAACCATATAGTTTGGGCATAAATAATATATTACTAAATTTTAAAGTAGTAATATATATATATATATATATATATATATATTAAATTTTTTTAGATAAACTTATTATTTCACACACAAAAATATGCAGAAACTATATTACGACGGAGGAAATAGTTCCCACTACCAGCCAGACGTAAATAAATAAAAATAATAGACCGTCTTGTATATAAGTATATAAATAAACCAATGTTTTATGAACAACTATTAACTTTAAGCTAAAAACAAAACAAAGGCACATTTTTATAAACTAAATTTCCTAACATTCGAAGACACAACAAATAGTATACAAAATATTAAAGGGTACTGTAATATGCCAAAAAACTAAAACCTAAATCCTGGACACAATTCACAAATATATTACACTTGCTCACGCTCGTAGCACATGTCATTGTTACACAAAGCATTCCACATAGAGACATTGTCACCACACATTTATACACTATCGCATACACACTTACATGAAAGATCACACTTGCACTTGAAAGACCTACAAAAAGACGCACCCGACCCCCCACTCGCACATGCTCGTTTATGATACACAACGGAAGAAAAACTTCATAAACATTCATATATGCACAAACCTACCATAAATAATGGGTGCAAGCACAATGACTGTATGTCACACACACCAACCAAAACACACACACACACACACCCACGCCTTATACACATACATGTTATTACACAATTTATACTACTAGAACAGGGCCAACATCCTTCTTTCACAGAGATAAATCTGTATGACATTCAATTACAATAAGATGTTTAACAGTTGTGGACCTATAGTTTTACCGGGATAGTTGCACATACTGACGAGCCATAAGGTATCATCTTAAAGTACATTTAACAAAGGTTGAATATTGCAAAACCGGTTTATACATTCACATTTTATTAAATTCAACTTATATTCATTATATATTACTATTTTATGGAATAACTATGCGTAATGTTGAATCTTGATAAATTATAGTTCATGAATATATGTACTCAAATATAATCATTTTACATAAAAAAATTTAATAAATATATTTACTAGCTGTACTCGCTCGACTCACCGGTCATAATATTCAGTTTTATTACTGTATATAATGAAAATGTGCAGCAAGCTTTCAATTGACACTGTACCCAAATTAGAGCAGCTCATTTAAAATTTACTAGTGTACTCGATTGATTTTAATTTAAAATCCACAATTTTATTGAGTTTCTTTTTATTTAACAGCCGTTAATCAAAAACAGCAATCAATTAATATAGCTCCATAAGAATAGCATGGGAATTGTGGAGGCTAGTGGGACTGATTCAAGATTCAAGATATTTTTTTGAAGTTAAATAATAGTAAATATTACAATAGCCATCGTCAGAATTACAAAATGAACAATACTGTTCAGTACTTATAACTTATATTTTAAGGTTTTATAATAGCATTTAATGTGTTAACACTTTAGCATTAAGAAATAGTTTTTAAGCCAAGAGCGCATTTTAAGTTGTATTATTTTCTAATTTGAAATATCTCAACAGAGAGAGAGAGAGGGGGATAACGCTTTCTAAAAGCGACATAAATCAGGCGATATGACGTAGTCAGTCGTCTTGAAATCTGATTGGTTAGAATGCACTGTTCTAAAATCGTTTTGCACCACGCGGGGTTGTGCCACGCCACTCTGTCTCGAAACTCTGTCTAGAAAACTCGGTCTTGTAACGTCCCTCTCACAGCACACTTCTCTAATATGCACTTTTGGAGGCCCTCTGCCTCGTGCTGTTTCTATATTGTTTCTCTAAATCTCTGTTAACCACTCTTAAACGTCTTTTAATATTTTTGTGTGTGATATTTTGTATATTAATTTCTTGTGTGAACTCCCGTCATAGTTTGTGCTTCAAGATCTTCTTTGTGCGTGCTTCCGTGGCAGATTGAACTTTGCGAGAAGCGTTCTACCGTGATTCGTGTCAAGAAGGTGAAATGAAGTGAGAACTGTCGTTCGTTGCGTTTCCCTCCAGGACATTGATGGACCTCGCTACCACCTCATCAACGGTTGTCTCTGGACCTTCCCTCATCTAATTGGAATATTGGACAAGGTACTGTTTTCATCATTTCATTTGTGTAACTTTATTTATTTTTATAATTATCAACATATTACTCACCATTTTGTCCCATTTTGTAACAACAAATTATCCACAAGCTCTCTCTATAGACATTAATTTTTTGGGTGTTTTTTAAATATAAAAATTCCCTGGTCCTTCGAATCAATTTAGATAAATATTTAATTTTCTCATCTCTCACTTTACCGCTCATAGTTTTGGTCATTTCGAACCGGATTTCTAGGATACAGTTCTTTGGAAATACAGAAACTCTAATTTGTGGATAATAGAAAGCACGATTCACTTCAGTTTTCGCCATTTGCAATTGTTGTCTCTCTTTGTAGTTTGTGAAGGCCACCCCCCTAGCCCAATACCAGGCGCACTGCTTACGAAGAATCACGAACTTCTCCGAAGCGTGCCGATTCGAGGTTGACAGTATTGATTTTCTCAACCCCCTCACTCTCTCTGACTGTCTGCAGCACATCCGCTCTATAGCGCATGCGCTGACAGTTGTCAACTCCTGTTTGTTTACTTTATTGACAGTACGCTACTGACATATCATGTGGTAGTCACAGGCATTAGTCAATGCTTCTCATTATAAGGATTATAGCAATGGCTAGTTAATTCATTTATGTAAATAAGCTTATATATATTTAATCTTAAATTAAATTATTATCTTTTATTCTATCTTTCTAATTAGCATTTGAAGGCTAATTAAATACAAAAGGAGTTTTATACGGCTTTTATTGTACAATATATTGCTTTTCATTCCGTTTTTGTGAGGTCAACTATTGTCTTTTATTGTGTATAGTCAATTAGTCTAGTTTAAGTCTCTTTTGGTAAAGCAGTTAAGCTTTATTAAACACACATTTCTCTGCTAGGGTAAATAAATTTTGTTTAGCTAATTACCTAATTCATATTTATTGTATTTGTGCTGAATTAATAATTAATTAACTAACTATACAAAACTAGTTATGTACATTTATAGTTTTGTACACTCTCTCTGAAATAAGCAAGAATTAGCTATTATTCATGTCTCTCTCTAATGTGTTATTACCATAAGCTTATTGGAAGCTAATTAACTAAAATTAATTAGTTCTCTGATCTCTCATTGAAAATAAAATTTATACTTTTTCCTTGCTCTCTAGTGTTCATACACATTGCTACTAACAAATCTAGCTATCAAAGCAAAGTTCTCAGTGGAACCAATCAAGACTGCAATTGTTATAACATTGCAGATTAAGCTTACCTCACACTTTGAATCTCTTATTTATTTGTTTGTTTATTTATTGTTCTTACTGCAAAATAATTTGTGATGTCTCTGCCAATATTTTAATACTGTAGTAAATAAGTCAAAATAGATATAAATAAAATATGGAAAATTATATTTAGCGACTTAGTGCTCTGCTCACAATAGTGTCTTGTATTTCATATCTACATTTAATTTTGTTTTACTACTTACTGTATCTGAAAAATTCAAAATGGCTCCTAAAGTTTCTGATTTCAAGGCGGCTCTCTATACTCGTCTCACAGCGTTAACTAAAACGCGCTTCGCTAAAATAAAAACTCAAGTTGAAGAATTCGCTACGCAAAAGGAGCTTCTTACGCCTGCTCAACTGAAGAGCTTATCAACCATCTCTAATGAAGTCAAGAAAAAGAAAGCTGATTTTGAGGCTAACCTGCAACGAGCCTTAAATCTAACGGATGATGAGGCCATTGAAGACGAAGTCTTAGCGGAAGATCAGGACTCTATTAACGAGGTCTACGCTCATATTCTTGGTATAATCGAAACGCTACTTCCAGTCGAAGAACCCAAAACACCCTCGGCTTTGAGTGACGTCAGTATAACTCCTCAGGTCTCTAGTGTCTCTCAGGTCCGTCTGCCAAAATTAGAATTACAAAAATTCTCGGGCGATCTTCTGACTTGGACTTCCTTTATCAATTTATTTGATACAACCATTCACCGTAATGCCAGTCTTAGTGCAGTAATGAAGTTTCAGTACTTATTGAGCGTTTTGAGCGGCGAACCTTTAAACCTAATTAAAGGACTCAATCTAACCTCTGCTAATTACTTAATAGCATACGACCTCTTACGGGATCGCTACCATAATTCCCGGAGGTTACAAACTCTCCATTTGAACCAGTTACTGGACCTGCCTCAAATTAGTTCGTCCTCAATCAAGGGTCTCAGACTATTTGTCAATCAATATACAGAACACTCTCAGGCATTGAAAGCTTTACATTGTGACGTAGGTGAAAACAATCCGCTCCTCTCTGCTCTCATCCTCCGACGTATGGATTCCGACTTACGAAAAAAGCTGGAAGCTTCCCGGTCAACCTCTTCGAATGACGCGTCTGCTCACTCGTTACCGGAAGTCAAAGAAATAATAACATTTTTGAACACTGAATGCAGCCAAACTGAAGACGCCAATATTCATAACGTTCCTCAGGTAAAGGCTTCTACCTATGTTCCTCCTCACGCCCGCAACAAGGTGACTGCGCCAAAAAGGGTGAACTTTCGCTCTAGTGATGTTTCAATGGTCACAACTCACTCTAACTCCGCTCAAACCAAGAGTATGCCTCCTCCATGTTTCATTTGTAATCAGGGTGGACATAAAGTCTATTCATGTACGGTTTTCCGTGACAAAACTCCTCAAGAACGACATCAGCTCGTCAAGAGACATAATCGCTGCATCTCATGCTTAGGCGCTCATGAACTCAAGGAATGCCAATCCAAGGCCACGTGTCTCACGTGTAACAAAAAACACCATTCATTGTTACACTTTCAAGCTGCCTCGGGTAATGCTGCTAATCAGCCCGTCCGTAGTAACACAGCTCATGACGTCTCCAGTACACGTCATCGCTCTAGTGAGAACCATAACGATTCTCAGGTGACTCTCGTTTCTCAAGATTCACCCCCCTCTATGCCAGATTGTTACACCGTACTATTAGGCACCTTACTGGTACAACTAAAAACTCCTGAAGGTAGATCCCATGTATTCAGGGCTTTACTTGATTCAGGGAGTATGACGGATTTAATTTCCGAACGCGCTGCTCAACTCTTGGGAGTGCGCCGTACTAAGTCTCAAACTCACATCTCTGGCCTCAGCCAAAGCACGGCAAAACCAAAAGGTCAAACTCATCTCATAATCAGCACTCTATCTGGTCTCATCATTGCTCCTGACCAGCCAATGTTAATATTAGATAAATTGACCGTGGATTTACCCAGAGTACCTCTAGCCCCAGAAGTCTACAATAAGACTCAGAGATACATTCTCGCTGATCCCACATTCCATTTACCTGGGCGAATTGACGTTATCTTAGGTGGAAGTATATTTCCAAAAATACTCACTAATGAGCAATTCTCACTGGGGCAGCATATGCCACATGTAATTGGCACGCATTTCGGGTTTGTCGTATTGGGTACTGCTCCCAGCGCACCTTTCACATCCACTCTCACCTCTACGAGCCTCAATGTCTCTCTACACTCAGCAAGCGACGCAGATCTACATTCATCACTTCAGCGGTTCTGGCTTCAAGAGGAAATTCCTGTATATTCGAAGAAGACCAAAGAAGAAGAACAATGTGATGCTCACTTCGCCACTTCTCACTCTCGAGATGAAACCGGACGCTACACCGTTCGACTTCCGTTTAAGGAAAATCATTCTGCCCTAGGATCGTCTCAGCCTATTGCTGAGCGTCGATTTCATTCTCTCGAGCGGAAATTAAACGCTCAACCTCACTTTTCTCAACTCTATCATGATTTTATCAGTGAATATCTATCTCTCGACCACATGGCCAAAGTTCAAAATCCTGATCTAACTAAGCCACACTATTTCCTCCCTCACCATGGGGTGCTAAAGGAAAATAGTTCCACCACAAAACTCCGTACTGTCTTTGATGCGAGTTGCAAGACCAGTACTGGTGTTTCTCTCAACGATGTCTTATTGACCGGACGCAAACTCCAAACAAATATTTGTGACATACTACTTCACTTCAGGCGTCACAATATTGTTTTTTGCTGTGACATCCGTCAGATGTATCGGCAAATCCGAGTACATCCAGATGACCGGAAATTTCAACTTATCTTATGGCGTGACCATCCCAAGGATCCTCTCTCAACTTATCAGTTGAACACTGTTACTTACGGCATGAATACCTCTCCCTACTTGGCGATCAAGACTCTGCACCAGCTTGCAGACGACGACGGTGGGAACTTCCCCTCCGCTGCATGCGTGCTGAGGACACAGACCTACGTGGACGACATCATCTCCGGTGCGGACACAGAGGAAGCGGCCTTAGAACTGCAGGAGCAGCTCATCCGTCTACTGCGTCAAGGAGGTTTCGAACTCCGGAAGTGGGTCTCTAACTCTACTCGCCTACTCCAAGCTCTGCCGGAAGGACATCGCGAGTCTCCAGTGTTTCTGCAAGAATCTCTATCTCCGCAGTTCTCTATCCTTGGTTTACATTGGTCGCCTACCACTGATTGTTTCACATACTCTCTTAACATACCGCCTGACGAGCGCCCGACCAAACGCTCTGTCTTGAGCTTAATAGCCAAAATATATGATCCCTGTGGATTTCTCTCTCCTTGCATAATGCAAGCAAAATGCTTTATGCAACTTCTCTGGACTACAGGTCTGTCTTGGGATGAACCCTTGCCATCTGAACTTACCGAAAAATGGCACTCATTCATCACTGACGCGCAGCACATAGTGCATGTCTCAATTCCTCGAGGTATCGACTTCAAGTTCAACCCTCCTGCTGCTCCCCACCAAGGTGGATTATGGGAGAACGCTGTGAAAAGCACCAAACACCACTTACGTCGTGTCATGGGAGACAACATCCTGACACTGCCAGAATTTATGACACTCGTCACTCAGATAGAGGCCATGCTAAACTCGCGGCCACTCACTCCACTCTCCAGCGATCCTGCTGACTTCTCTGCCCTCACTCCGGGACACTTCTTGATTGGTGCCCCCCTAGCGTCGGTCCCAGAACCCGACCTCCTCGACGCACCTGACAACCGCCTACGACATTGGCAGTTGGTCCAAGCTCTACACCAACGCATCTGGAAACGATGGCAGCTGGAATACTTGCATACGCTCCAGCAACGTTATAAGTGGACCCAACCACGTGAGAATATCAAAGTTGGTGATCTCGTGCTAGTGCACCAGAACTCTCCGCCCCCCTCGTGGCCTCTGGCTCGTGTTACCGCCGTACACCCAGGGACTGATGGTGTTGTGCGCGTGGTGGACTTACGCACTCCAAATGGACACCTTACTAGACCAGTGGTAAAGGTGTTTCCTCTGCCCACTGACTAAAATCTCTTTTCTAGTTCCGTGCCCCAATCTCTAAAAACTGTGTGATGTGTTTTTCTATTGTGTGACTTTGTTGTTGAAGCCTACAATGCTTCAAGGGGGCCGGAATGTTCAGTACTTATAACTTATATTTTAAGGTTTTATAATAGCATTTAATGTGTTAACACTTTAGCATTAAGAAATAGTTTTTAAGCCAAGAGCGCATTTTAAGTTGTATTATTTTCTAATTTGAAATATCTCAACAGAGAGAGAGAGAGGGGGATAACGCTTTCTAAAAGCGACATAAATCAGGCGATATGACGTAGTCAGTCGTCTTGAAATCTGATTGGTTAGAATGCACTGTTCTAAAATCGTTTTGCACCACGCGGGGTTGTGCCACGCCACTCTGTCTCGAAACTCTGTCTAGAAAACTCGGTCTTGTAACGTCCCTCTCACAGCACACTTCTCTAATATGCACTTTTGGAGGCCCTCTGCCTCGTGCTGTTTCTATATTGTTTCTCTAAATCTCTGTTAACCACTCTTAAACGTCTTTTAATATTTTTGTGTGTGATATTTTGTATATTAATTTCTTGTGTGAACTCCCGTCATAGTTTGTGCTTCAAGATCTTCTTTGTGCGTGCTTCCGTGGCAGATTGAACTTTGCGAGAAGCGTTCTACCGTGATTCGTGTCAAGAAGGTGAAATGAAGTGAGAACTGTCGTTCGTTGCGTTTCCCTCCAGGACATTGATGGACCTCGCTACCACCTCATCAACGGTTGTCTCTGGACCTTCCCTCATCTAATTGGAATATTGGACAAGGTACTGTTTTCATCATTTCATTTGTGTAACTTTATTTATTTTTATAATTATCAACATATTACTCACCATTTTGTCCCATTTTGTAACAACAAATTATCCACAAGCTCTCTCTATAGACATTAATTTTTTGGGTGTTTTTTAAATATAAAAATTCCCTGGTCCTTCGAATCAATTTAGATAAATATTTAATTTTCTCATCTCTCACTTTACCGCTCAAATACAGTGAAAAAATGTCATAACAGTGTACACTTAGCAAGTTAAAAAATAATACTAATAAAAAAATGTAAAATAGGTTTTACAAGAAAGTCGTACAAGAGTCATATTAAAAGGAATACAATTGGACATTTGATTCTTATCCCTAAATCGGTAGTGGAAATTTAAACACTGCAATCAAACACCAAATCAGCAAGATCATCCTCCAAGAAATCATTTACCCTATAGAAAGCCATTCCACAAAGCCAATCTTTGAGTATGGATTTAAATTTATTTAATTCCATGTATGAAGCAGGGTGAGGAAGCTTATTAAAAAGTTTAAGTTGCATATAAATATGACTTTCTATTGACTTGGACAATCTAAAGGAGGGTAGGTCTAAGTTAGACTGATTTCTTGTTGCATGCTCATGAACAGTCAATCTATTTCTATAACTATTAAAATTATCCTTAACATTGAGAATGTTACAGTAAATGTATAAACTAGGCAATGTCACAATTTTCAGTTTCTTAAATACATTAACACAACTGTCTGTGTTTCTTAACCCCATCATAATTCTCAGAGCTTTTTTTTGGCAAATAAAAACTTTAGCTGCTTCGGAACTATTTCCCCACAGTCTAATACCGTACAGGAGATGAGGTTGAAAAAACGCATAATAAGCTGTAATTAGCATATCGTAACTCACACATTGTTTCAACTTACGTAAAAGAAATAGCACCCTTGACAATTTAGAGATAATATTTTTTATTTGTGCATCCCAAGATAACTTGCTGTCTAAGAAAAGCCCCAAAAACCTAACTGGTTTATTTTGAAAAGGGATTTGTTTAAGACTAAATACTATTTCTTCAGTCTTGTCCACATTAACACTTAAATTATTTGACTCAAACCATAAGTTTGATCTTAATATCATCTCACTGAGTCTGTTGTGGGCAATTTGTATATCACGATCAATTTCATAAAAGGTCGTGTCGTCTGCATATAACGTGGTATTTTTTGACATATAAGATGGTAAGTCATTAATAGCAATCAAGAACAAAAGTGGTCCCAAAATTGACCCCTGAGGGACACCCAATGTAACACTCTTGAGACCGGACTTTCTACTACCAACAACCACCATTTGTTGTCTGCCTTTCAAATAAGATTCGAAAACTTAAAGGACAGTATTTTTTACACCATAAAATTCCAATTTCTGGATGATAATACTATGGGAAATGCTGTCAAAGGCTTTGCTTAGGTCTATTAATGCGGAACATACTACCTTCTTACCCTCAAAGGCCAACAAAATATCATCAACTAATGACTCCACAGCCTTCACAGTTGACCTCCCAGGGATGAATCCGAACTGGAATGGGCTAAAAAATTATTCTCAATAAAGTATTTAAATGTTTGATTTTTAATTACTGCCTCAACAACTTTACCGAATACCGGAACCAATGCAATCGGCCTATAGCTTGATGGGTCACTTCTATCATTTTTCTTGTAAAAAGGAACAGTTTTAGACACTTTATCTTAGGGAAGTGTCTTTATCAGAGACAAAGATCTTAGGGAAAATACCTGACTTTATAATGGCATTTACTATGTGTGTCAAAGGGAAGCGATTTCATAAAATATACTCTTAAGAACAAAATTTGACATGCCAAGATAGTCTTCACTTTTTGAATTACTAAAACTATTTACAATGTTTATTAGATCATGTTGTTTTACTGGTGTTAGAGTAAGAGTTTTATCTACAGAAATAGTAACAGAAGACAAAAGTAGCTTTTGAGCACTCAATTGACTATTATACGCTGTTGTCATAGCACAATTGAGGAAAAAATCATTAAATTCATGTCAGGTAATTTACTATTTTTTTGAATTAAAGGCCCCCATTTCATTTTTTATTACATGCCACGCAGCGTTACATTGGTTGCTTGAGTTTTGTATAAAGTGGTCATTGTGAAGTCTCTTAGCTGATTTTATCTCCTTTCTATATAAACTTCTTGCTCGTGTTAACAAAAATCTATGCTCAGAACCCAAAGATGCTCTATCTCTAAGAATTGTGACCCATTCTTTCAACTGAGCAAGCTGAGGTGTAAACCACTTAATAGATTTATTTTTCTTGATCCAATTGCAGGATCTGTTTAGAAAGGGGTTTTTTAGGAATTTTTCCTTTTTTC
>JAQJVL010002280.1:0-110338 GCA_035578905.1 Stictocephala bisonia
ATTAGTAAAATTTATGAACAACTATTGTGTAAAATAGTTTTCTGTTAACATGGTATTTTGGTCAGTATACGATCTGGGTATTGTGCTGATTATGCCAATAATCCCTCCTAAATATCCAATGTGTGATACATTAAGTTTGAATTCAGTTAAGATTTATTCGACAAATTATTTGAACGTTATGTAATGTTATATATATTAAATTTACTATGATCTTTCAAAGACAATGGGTTGAAAGAAATATGCCGTAAATTGGAGATATTTTCTTTAAATAACTTCAATATACTTAATAGTATATATAAATCAAATTATTGACGATTTACCAGTTTAGAAGAATAACTTATAAAGTAATATTGTTTTTTTTTAAATTGAAATATTGATAATATATTTTAATTTACATTACCCTATTATTTATTGACATTATCTTACAAAGGTTCAAGCGCTACTTGCTTGAAATTCATCCCACACTCTACTTAAATGCAGCCCAACAAGAAGCAACAAGTGTTAATAAAAACTACATGCTTGTGTGGTGCTGTATATTACAAACAGTTAGATAGTTTAATTAATCAAATTAATCTTTAAATCAACTAAAAACACCCCTGGAAATAAAGCTTTTACCCAACATATATTTCGGCTACGTTTTGAACGAGTGACAACATTTCCAGCTCATAAAGTATTTTCTAACATGAAAGAAATATGATTCTAGAAAACCTTAAACATCTGGTGAATAAACTTTTAGTACTCTTAAACGACCGATGTTTAATAATCAATTTATACCACATTATGAGTAATATAACATTAT
Organism: Stictocephala bisonia; assembly: GCA_035578905.1. Taxonomy (NCBI): domain Eukaryota; kingdom Metazoa; phylum Arthropoda; class Insecta; order Hemiptera; family Membracidae; genus Stictocephala; species Stictocephala bisonia. The sequence continues at coordinate 800 of JAQJVL010002280.1, forward strand.
ATCTAAGAAATTGGATCTAAATCAGAATTATATCTTGAAAAGAAATTTAAGAATTAAATATATTTATTACAAACGATCTATCACAAATAATATAATTTATATTTAAAAGAAACCTGTAATTTCCAACAAGAGCATCTAAGGCCTGTTTGTATACAGGTAGATCACGGCTGCTACCCAGGTAGATCACGGATGCTACCCAAGTAGATTGTACAAACTCGATAAACATATTTTAAAACATTCAGTCAATAATTATCAATTATTACGTTTAGTATTCTTGTACGTAAATCACGTTAAAAACATATTTGTGCTTATGTAAACATTGTTTGTGATTATGGAACTGCAGGGTGTCTTAAAAGTCCCCCCCCCCCCAGTAACTTTCTTATGAATACAGATAAAGTGATTTACTTCTGGGAATGTTTATATGACCAACTAAGGAGTTTTTTATGTATGTAAATTTTTTACACCCCCTCTCAAAAGGGGGTAGTTTGTGGGAGTAAGTCAAAATTTTTAAATAGAAACCCCTATCAAATGACACATCATTTTAAAGGTAATATTAAAAGAAGAAGAATGGCGGAAATTAGAGGTCTCTAACATTAGTCTATCAAATTTGGTGGCAGTTTAAAGTTGGAATTATTTCATAAAACCCCCGCAGCTTATGTTACATTTAAAATTTTTGTAAGGCAGACAAAACATTCACCCACCAGTTAGTTTTGAAAACTGATGACTCCTAATCGTAAAACAAGTTATTACAAGAATCAACAAACACCAAAAACCACAAATAACATAGCATTTATTTGGTTTTGGTTTGTCTGACCAAAGTCCAGTAGGGCAACCTGGGAATACCAGTGGCTCCTTCCTTATCCTTATTAGGTTACTAGTTAGTACGTGTAACACTTTCAGTTCAGTTACTGTGTTAAATTTCTTTTTATTCATATTTAATAAAAATGGCTCGGTCAAATGAAGATAAAGTAGAGATGATATTGTTCTATGGGGAAGCTAGGAGAAATGTTCATGAAGCAGTTCGTTTATTTAATGCTGCCTATCTGGATAGACCAGTAGACAGGGCATACATTAGACGTTTAGTAAACAAATTCTCAACAAACTTTAGTGTCAAAGATGCACCACGATCAGGGCGCCCGGCCATTGCGACAGAAGAGATCCAAATTCAAGTTTTAACAAATTATGCTGCAAACCCACATGAATCTCTGCGGTCCACTGCCCTTGATGTTGGAATTTCAAAAGATACTGTTCACAAAGTGTTAAAGCGTCACAAGTTCCACCCGTACAAAGTACAGTTAAATCAAGAATTAAATGAAGACGACCCTGACCGAAGACTTCAGTTTTGTGAGCAAATGTTGCAGAAGATTGAAGAGAATAATAATTTAATATCACATATATGTTTTAGTGATTCTCTTTGCATGGGACAGTCAATCGGCACAACTACCATTATTGGGCAAACAGTAACCCCCACTGGATGGTTGAAGCCCATACGCAACAGCCACAAAAATTAAATGTATGGGCTGGAATTTTGGGAAACTCTGTTATTGGGCCATTCTTTATTGATGGTAATTTAACTGGCGTTAAATACTTGGACATGTTACGGAACGGCATTGTCCCAACAATAAATGAGGTAGTACAAGGTACTTATGAGCCTGTATTTCAGCAAGATGGTGCTCCTCCACATTACAATATGCTTGTCCGGACATTCCTAGACCAAACGTTTCCCGATAGATGGATAGGTCGACGTGGCACTTTGGTAGAGTGGCCGGCACGTTCACCTGACCTTTCACCTCTGGTTTTTTTCTTTTGGGGTTTCCTCAAAAGTAAAGTTTACGACACAAAGCCCGCAAACCTCGATGAATTAAGGACAAGAATCGAAGAGGCCTGCCACCTTATCACGCCTGAAATCTTACAAAATGTGAGACGTGGTTTTTAATCCAGGCTTTTTTACTGTCAAGAAGTTCATGGCAGCCATTTCGAGCATCTCATCTGAGTGAAATTGAGATGAGAGTTAAGCATTTTGACCATTTTTCCCGTTCTAAAATTACTTAGGGGGTTTTATGAAATAATTCCAACTTTAAACAGCCACCAAATTTGATAGACTAATGTTAGAGACCTCTAGTTTCCGCATTCTTTTTCTTTTAATATTACCTTTAAAATGATGTGTCATTTGATAGGGGTTTATATTTAAAAGGTTTGACTTACCCCCAAACTACCCCCTTTTGAGAGGGGGTGTAAAAAATTTGCATACATAAAAAAACTCCTTAGTTGGTCATATAAACATTCCCAGAAGTAAATCACTTTATCTGTATTCATAAGAAAGTTAATAGGGGGGGTGGGACTTTTAAGACACCCTGTATATGAAAAACGTAAAAAATATGATTTTCTTCTTTGTTGTAAGTTTTCATTTAAGTTGGACTGTATTAAAGCATTAAATACATTATTTATTTATCTAGTTTGGTCACATAAATAATCTTAAACTATTTGGTTATGTGTTTTATTTTATGTAAAATATGTCTGGGTCACTAAGCGGTAACTTAAGTTTATTGTATAGAAACTTTAACAAGGTGTAAATAGATATCGTTTTAGATTGTAGAAAATTACTTTAAATATTGAATAGTACAATATTTAAAAATGTAAGTACAGTTCTCTAGAACGAACAATATCTCTACCAGTAAACTGCCGAGCTACCAAGAGAAATAGAGAACAAATGTGTTTATATCCAGCAAATGATATTACAAGCTACGCCATGACACAGCTATTCAATGCATCCCTTAATTAATGTTCACCCTGAACCATTCATATAGAGTTTTAAGCCCCTACAGGATATGCAATATTATACAACATTTTGAAGGTATAACGTTGCTGAAGTGACGAATCAGCTACACATTTAATACAAAAGTGATGCCATTAACATGCTTTGTGGTAGGTACTATAGCTGGTAGATCACACAATCGTGACAGTCCAGCTACCAGATTTGTCGCTCGTTTAAAACTACCTAGGATGTACGTACAGCTTTGAAGATTTGCTGTGGTCGTGAAAAATATCACACCTCTCTCTCATATCAACTCCGTTTCCTTGGCTCCTATTGCTGATCAATATAGCTCCTCCAGAGATAAGATGTCAGAAGGCACTACTCAAAGGATTCAATAAGATATTGAATGCCCCCCTCCTCCAATTACACTGCATCTCCCTCGTCAGAACGGTCGCTTAAAAGTCTCGAGAACCACCTATACTCACTGCTTTCCAGTTAAACAGATCAAATTTCTCACTCAATACTAGGAACAGTTTTGATGGTCGAAATAAGTTCCTTAATAACGATCCGTCAATACCTGTAGGCGGGATGAACCTCCCTCGTAGGGAGTAGACATTACTGAATCGGTTCCAAACTTGCATTAGCAAATGCAATTACTGGAAGTATAAATGGGGATTGACAGTAGATCAGTCATGTGATTGTAGGGAGTCTATAAAAATGGATCACATAGTTACAGAGCACCTACTGCGCTGTTTTACAGAATGAATAAGCCAGTATGAACAGTATCCATGAGGCAGGTCCCAAATGGCTCTATAGATTGAACTTAGCTTTGTCACAGGAGATCACTTGAAATTTTTATTTAATGAATATGCCGTTGCGAATTTTTAATCTTTATCAAAATATACATAGCAGCTTTTTGATTAATATTGATTAACAAAGGGTAGTTGACAACAAAACCATACGATATATACCATTAAAATATTATTGTGAGATGTAAATTAATATATAGCCAGTAAAATACTGAGGGTTCCCAATACATTTATCAAAGAATTTACTGTTTATTTTAATATTATTTGTTAGGTTAGCATTTTTTGCGGAATGATCATTTATTATTTAAAACTTTATTTATTACATGTTTCTAATTTTGCCGGCTTTCGATTCTAAATATAGTTAATATTTAGGATAGAACTCGTTAGCAAACACAGGCCACGAACCCATGTGCCTACTACTGCCATAACATTTGTGTATTGTTATATTTTGTACCGCCTTTCAGTGAAATATATTTGATTTGATAACTTCTAAAAATATTAAAAACCATTTTGTAGCCCCTGAACTGTTGTAATTAGACTAAAATAGGTATACTTTACCTTCACTGTGAACTGTTTGACGTGAAGGTAAAGTATACCTATTCTAAAAATACTTAGATATCCGGAAAATTTATAAGCGGTATTCCATATAAAATAGCAGGTTAAGTTCATGCAGTGACTATCCACAACACATCTCGGCACCTCTCCTTGCTTCCTAAGTTCTCACCCTCTGGCCACCAATAAAGAACGCTGCTTTACGGTGCGTGACGTAATTCTTAGCTCTTAGCTTAACAACAGCGCAGTAACTAAAACTTTCATCATAGTAATTGTAATGTAAATTTCTTTTTCACATTTATCATTTAAAAACTAACAGGAAACATTCAATTTTTACAGTAAATTAGAATTTACATTAAATTTTTTAAGATTTATATGTTAATAAGCATATAGCGTATTTTCGAATGTATAAATTAGTGAAACATATAATACACAGCTGAACAAATATGATAACCAAATCATGCAAACACTATGTCGATCGATATCCTTATGTACCACACTAGGACAAATATATGATTTCAAATAGAATCAAATTGATTTTCAAACATGTATTCATATTTTAAGATGTATTGAAAAAAACTATCGTTGTAAAAATTTTCATTAATGTGGTAACACTTTCTTGTAGTATCAGCTAAACTTAATCGTAACATTTGAGTTCGTAATGCACTGGCACTTTATTACAGCTAGTGTTTGGTAAATTATGAAGTGTTAAAGTCAGTGTAAACGTGCATCTTGTCGTAGGCAAGTGACCCACTACAATCACTTTTATTTAATTGTAATTATTTACTAGCAAATTTGATGTCCTACAAATTCTTGCTTGAAAAGTGTGCATAAGAAAGTATCTTACACGAATATTATTTTTACGTAATTAATTTATCAAAAAATGTTTCTTCTTGCTTTCTTATTATCTTTGCCTAAGAGTGTTAAGTAAAAATATACGATGCCCTTTTAGAACAAGGACTTAAAACAAAACGTTTTTATATATTTTGTTGTTTTTGGGTCCCATCTAACCTGATATCTCTTTAGGAAACATTTTCTTTGTACACAAAATACCTTAGTCCACAATAGATATTTTAGCAGCACCCATGAGTTTATTATACAAAGACTAAAATGGCAAACATAATTTAAATTACTTCAACTGTACGTTTAAGGTATTGTACTATATCTTTTTTTATTTTAAGATTTCCCTTAACAATAATTATTGTTAACTGATCTTAAATTTCAAAAAATATAAGTTAAAAACTTTCTGAATCAGTAATATTTAAGAATTGTTTTACTAAACATGGTTTGATAACGGGTTATCTCTAGAAAGCATTTTTAATGTGTGTAATATGCGTATTTTGCTAGACCTTTTTGTTTTACCAGTAAAATTATTTGTTTATTTCCTAAGTTAAAATTATAATAAATGACTTTTCTTAGTATTTAATGTCACGTAGGAGGTGAAACATAAAGTTTGTGCGATATTAATAATAGAATTATTGGTTTAACCGTGACTGTCCGCAGTGTCTGTTCATGACAAATTATGAGTGTGAGCAAGGTGGATTGGTCGTACATTAGCATTTGTATTCCTGTACAACGTACTGAAATAAACAAACGTGTATGTTTAGTAACAACAGTTGTAGGAATAAAACGATACCTAGACATTAACTAATAAAGCTATTCCTAAATATTAAAGCTAAAAACAGAGAAATATACGTGTGGAAAAAATCAGATATTTGTGTTCATGGGTGTGCTATGGGATATTTATTTAGCAAAATAATTAAGTACAATACTGGTAAACACAAAAAAATTACAATGATAAATAAATATTGCTTATCATACAGGTTGGAAAAAAGTCTAGAATATATTTATTAATTTTTGAACTATTGAAAGAAATGCAATTAAATCTTGTAGTTATGTATATATCCCTATACAAAATTTTATACATATTTTATACTAGTTTTTCATATAGCAAAAGGAGGGCCCGTGAAGGAAGTCAAAGAAAGGTTAAATGTAACCCTACCTTGAATTATACTTCATTTTAAAGACTAAGTAAAGTTGTTGAAGAGTTATAAGATAATATTCATGTTAGCAGAAAAATATTTGTCTTAAATCAATAAATAATACAATAAGATTACGTTTTATTATTTTAAATGACATCATACTGAAAAATGAATCATGTGAGCACCACCAAAAATTACTAAAATAATAAGTGTGTAATTAACACGTGACTAAGTGTTTGGATTATAATTAATGTACTTTAAAGTATTTACTAATTTTTATGCATCTTGTGTTTGCATAACGTAAATACTTTCAAAATTCTATAAAATACCTTAGATTTATTAATAATAAACTTAAATCATTATACTGCCTTTACTGATTTGTTTTGTTTAAGATAACTGATACACTCATGATCATATTCTTTTAGATTTTACTTTATATTTTATTTAAACAGGTGTTTTAATATATATGATTTTCATCCTAATTCATACTTTAGTTAAAGTCCATTACTTAAATAATAGTTATTGTTTAAGACTCTGATTTAATTATATTGTAGTATATTTATAAAAAAATGATCATGAAATTTGGTACTTTATTAGGGAAGTCTATTTAATAATAGCCCAATTGTCAGGGGAATTATTAAGGTATCAACAACTTATTATAAGGCTAGGACCCCGTACTTCTGTTTAATCGATTAAATGACAAACGACCAGCTATGAGATATATATATATAATATATTATACATTAATGTAACCCACATTAGTTCAAGCCCTGAATGTGGAGCAAATAGATTTGATTACTTTCGGTACGGTTTGAGGTATATAAAAAAAACTGACGTAATCGTTCTTAATTTGTTTTCACTTAAAAATGTACGGATTATGTTAACGATTTTTCAGACCTTTTCGGTTGATTCACTACCACTACTTTGGTTAGATTATGTTATGTAAAATTATGTTACGTTAGGTTTGTTTTGGTTACGTTAGGTTAACCTCAGTTAAGGTTATGGTAGTGAATCAACGGAAAAGGTCCCGATTTTCATTTATTTCATCAATTCTACGAGAGATTTACTGAATTCAAAACCTCAAAACTTATAATTTTTATGTAAAAAAATTTACTAATAGTAAATTTGAATATTTTGGATTAAAATTACAAATATAGTTATACTCAAATACAGCCCATTTATTTAACTGATAATATATTCAATCAATAGAAAACTTTATGTCATGAAACTAATTAGTTGAAATTTGAATTGCACACAAAGAATTCGCTTTACTTGAGTGTGATCTCATTCAAGAAAAAAAATTGAAAATAAAATAGTTTTTTATGCATGAGTAATTTTAAACCGATACGCAACAGTCACTTAACTAAATCCGAGCAATCTCAAGAAATGGATTGTGGTGTCGTATTCACTGTTCAGCGGAGATTTATGTGATTAGACTGTAAATAAGGAAGAGTTATGGCTACCAGCAAACAGCTAAACAACTTTCCATTTCAACCCAAGTTGAAGTTCTCTTAAATCATTCCCATTACAGTAAGAATAAACTATATACCCTTCAGTTTGAAATTAATTGTATCGTTGGGGATATTATTATATGTATTCACAATAATTATATTATTTATATAATAAGAACATTAAATCTATTATTTAATATTATTATTAATATTAAATAATACTAATAACACACTGACTAGTTGGAAAAGTCCAAAAATTAAAAAAAATATTGAAATTATTAACTTATCACTCGCTACTACTAGACTTTCATATCGTAACAATCACAACTTTAATAATAGTTTTTTCAAAAACTCGTCCTTGATTGATTTATAAATGGATCACCTCAATCTTACTTCTAAATTTTAATTTATGCTGATATATTTATATCCATAGATCAAACAAAATACGTTTTGTGGTATTAGCCAACCCACTCGTCCAAACACGTGCAGTGGTGTTGGACCACCTTCCCACCATACACGTGCAGTGGTGTTGGACCACCCACCCACCATACACGTGCAGTGGTGTTGGACCACCCACTCGCTCATACACGTGCAGTGGTGTTGGACCACCCACCCACCCATACACGTGCAGTGGTGTTGGACCACCCATTCGCTCATACACGTGCAGTGGTGTTGGACCACCCACCTGCCCATACACGTGCAGTGTTGTTGGATTACCTACCCTCCCATACACGTGCAATGTTGTTGGACCACCCACCCGCCCATACATGTGTTGTTTTGCTGGACCACCCACTCGCCCATGCATGTGCAGTGGTGTTGGACCTCCCACCCACCCATACACGTGCAGTGTTGTTGGATCACCTACCCACCCATACACGTGGTGTGGTGTTGAACCACCCACCCGCCCATATACGTGGAGTTGTGTTGGACCACCCACCCACCATACACGTGCAGTGGTGTTGGACCACCCACTCGCTCATACACGTGCAGTGGTGTTGGACCACCCACCCACCCATACACGTGCAGTGGTGTTGGACCACCCATTCGCTCATACACGTGCAGTGGTGTTGGACCACCCACCTGCCCATACACGTGCAGTGTTGTTGGATTACCTACCCTCCCATACACGTGCAATGTTGTTGGACCACCCACCCGCCCATACATGTGTTGTTTTGCTGGACCACCCACTCGCCCATGCATGTGCAGTGGTGTTGGACCTCCCACCCACCCATACACGTGCAGTGTTGTTGGATCACCTACCCACCCATACACGTGGTGTGGTGTTGAACCACCCACCCGCCCATATACGTGGAGTGGTGTTGGACCACCCACCCACCCATACACGTGCAGCGGTGTTGGACGTATAGTTTAGTTCATCAATATTATCAAGTACACTCAAAGTCATTCTTCTTCTTATGGCAGTATCGATTAATTTTAAACTGATGTAGAACAATCTGAAACATATTTCTAAGTACATAATTCAACAAACACATTTTTTACACGAATATTGTACTTATTTTACTTTTTTTTACTTTGTATCTATAATATGCCTTTTAGCACCAGTTTATTAAATCATAGGTATGGCATATTTATTCTTATTTTTTTAGACACTTCAAATTTAATGCAAAATGTTCAGTTTCTGGAGCTTATCAAAACCTACATATTGAAATAATAATACATTTCTTATCATGATATATGTAAACACAAATATTGTATCCAATTAATTGATATAATCGGTAGTATTTTCGACATAAAACGTTTATAATTTATATTCAAATGAATTTTGAATAGTCATTATAACTGTTGGGGCAGCCTATAGGCATAAAAAGCATGTTAATTAATTTTTAAAGAGTTTATAAACTTAACTACAAATTTACGGGAATAGAGTGCCAACACATCATTGAAAAGAAACAATATATAATTTGTCCCAAATATTTTTGAAATTTAGGCTTTTTATTGATATAATTTTAAATATAAATATAATAAATTTATTGTACCACACATAAAATATACGGAATTAAATTGAAAAAAAATAATAATGATAATAATAAAATTTGGATAAATAGAGCTAAAAAATAATTTAATACTAATAATTATATTTTTGAAATGTGATTGTAATTAATATTTTTAGAGGAATAGACAAAAATAGTATGGCTTTAATTGTAAAGTTTATTACCAAAGTGTTTGGATTGTGTTGATGGACTTGCCCGTTAATAATAAACTTCCCTTAAACAAACTTTACGAGACTTGTGGCAACCAGCCCGATGTTGTAAGTTAAACAAGAACTATTCCTGAAGCTTTCAAGCTACACAGTCCACTGATGTAAATATAGTTCGTATATCAATAAAAACTCCATATGCCTTATGTTAGTTTTTGCAGAAACTTTTAGACTTTGAAACTGACTAATTTATATTTTATTTGTAGAACGAGGTTATTAGAAGTTAGATGTTAATTTGCACCAATTTAAACGTAAGAATAGCCTGAAAAGTAGTACGGATATATTATTGTATGTGTATAAATATTACAAATTAATTTGTTTATTATTTCCATATACGTTTTTATCTGCCACGATAGGACTAAAACTATAATGATTGTAATATAAACAAGTTTCAAATAAATGTCTAGTTTATTTAAAGTATGTTTATTTAGTGCATGTAGTCCTATACACTCCAATAACATTGTACTTATATAGGAGGGTGGGTGAGTTAGTCCCACCGTACTGGTAAGGGTGGGTAGATCAGTTCATAGTAATGATGGGTGGGTCAATACCATCATGGGAGGTCTTAACCCACTCATCCACCCATTAACTTGCAATGCTATTTAACATGCAGTTTTTTTAATAACCGATCTTGTCTATAAACATTTAATTTAAAACTATTTTCAGTTGCAGTTAATACAATTAAACAACTAGCACAAAGCACAAGCTTGTCAAACATATGTTTTGTCTGTATATCTGAGACAAGTCGAAGACAGTTCAGTTAATTCATAACCATTTGTTTTATTCTAACAATGGGTTGGATGTAGTATGACATAAATCATATGTTCACTGCTAGAAGGCAATAGGTTAAAGTTAAAGGGTATCTTATTATTCTAGGGGAAGTTAGGGTTAAGAAGCCCTCTCTTACACTCAATCTAGTGACCAACGGCTTAGAGCGTGAATGCTGAACCACTTCAGTGACATCGTGAGCTGAGTCGGTCACCCATCCAAGGGACAGCCACACTAGATGTTGCTTAAAACCCGGATGTGCCTGACGTCCTATATGTAGGTCACTTGTAAGGTTCTCAGTTTAGATTATTTTCTAGTAGTTCCAGCTCTTCCCACTAGAATGCATGAGTATCCATTCCAATATCAGTGACATCTGAACATATTTTGATGGGAAACAGTCCATTCCATTGTCTTAGTGAATTGTTATACAGCTTCAAATAGTGGTTTGTGCAAGATTGTTACTTTCCTCATGCATCATGGATAATAAGTAAATATATTATTTTACCACATTATTTCTATGACTATTTAATGATAGTTCCTAACAATATACTGGATGAGGATCTGAGATAACCTAATTACCCTTGATTACATGTCGTGCTGCTTCTGAGGTTATACAAAAAACTTGGCCGTCCTACATGTAGGTCAGTAGGCATACGACTGCTATAAATATGCATATATACTAGACTGAGGATCCCTACGTGCAATACAGTTTATATTGTATCTATCACACTAATACAAATACACAATTTGAGAGAGCTTTTTTACAATCAGTGTTTTTTTTTTTTTTTTTTTTTTTTTTAGATCCTACACTCTTGATGAAATGTTATCATTACTAGAAGAATATCAAATACCTCTTGCTAAATATGGAGACAATTTGATCTACATTCAACCCTCTATTACTTTAACTGATGATGTCACTGAATGACTCTGGTGATGAGGACGATATAGCAATCAGTAACCTTCCCGGAAACCAGCTTCTGCTGAAGCAAGCATGCCGCAACTGGATGACGGTCAGGATAGTCCATCACATACAGGTGAAACAACTGATGTGCTACAAGATCAGGTATGTGAGTGATAAGAAATCAATTGGAAAAATGGAAAAGGGTTTTTCTAATTCCAGGCTAATGAAGGAATCTCCAATCTTGGTTGCGAAGCGGCATGATAATAGCATTGTATTAGCTGCTTCAAACTGTTTAGGTATAGAACCGCAACATCAAGTAAGTAGATACTCGCAAAAAGAAAAGAAAGAAGTAAAAGTATCACAACCCCATCTCATCCACCAGTATAACAAGTATATGGGTGGGGTGGATCGTTCAGATCAGAATATGAGCTTGTTTAGAGTTAGTGTCAGAGGGAAAAAGTGGTACTTTCCACTTGTGTCTGATTGCATTGACACAGCAGAACAAAATGCTAGCAGTTTCACCGACGTTACAGAGGAAAATTAGATCTTGACCTTCAGGAGACGGATAGCCTGTAATTTGCTCGAAACCTTTGGGAAAGGTAAAACTTCAAAATCTGGAAGACGCTCAAAATAAAATATAGTTGATTCTCCTTACTACCGCATTGATCACTTAGTGATACCACAAGATAAACAAACAAGGTGTGGTTATTGTCATAGTAAATGTATCACTAGATGTTCAAAGTGTAACATAGGACTTCATACTAAATGTTTTGTGTCTTACCATACAAAGCCACAGTAATGTCAAATTGAAACTTAGTAGTAACTATAACAGTTTGTACCATTAAAAGAAGATTTTTATTCTAAATGTTTAAATTTCATTTCAGACCTAAGTACCATATAAAAGGTCAGTCATGTGCCTACTGGACTATATATAGGACGGCACTTTTTGTAATTATTATAAGTATCCTATTAATAAAATGTATTTTATTACACTCAACTACAACCTATAAAGTCAATTTGATGAAAAAAATTTGAAAAATAACAAAAAATAATTCAGGCATATCCTTAATGCTGATATATTACGATAACGTCAGAATCCATCGGTCAAAGTCACTGGCAACCAGTTTGGGAATCAGATGAGGTGACTCTGATTCCTATCTCACATGAGTGACAATTACGTGGGTTTTAATTATTTCATTAAATAGGTTATTTTTCAAATGTTCATATAATTCCATGTACTGGGTAAAAACAGAAATATATAATAATTGTATCGTAACTATTCTTGGACCACATATTAAAATAGTAATTTCAATAACCAATAAAACACGCTCTATTTCAATAAATTAGTGCTTTTAATCTGACTATAAGGCGTGTCATTGACTGTAATTACTTATATCTTATTTTAGGATTAGTAGCTTTACAATCACAAATAACAATCATTTTAAAGAGTTAAAAATAACTTTGGTAAATATAATAAACCATATTAAAACAATCTTATTTAAATTCCTTTAGATCATAGTTAATAAAGTGAATAATGAATAATGATGAATAATGAATTATTCCAGCACTAAACTTTAAAACTATTTACAATAACTATACTCTGGAAATAGCTGACCACTCTTCCAAGTACTGTGGCCAGTGGTACAAATTTACAAACAAAACACTTTCAGAGTCCAGTATGTTCATGTAATTGTCGTGAGCCGCACTCTTTGGAGTCTGTCAGGCACAGCTGACCCTTATCTATACGATAACACTGAACACTACCGATCATGTATTTGTGGTGCACAATAATGATGTTTGAAATTAACTGCTACTCCATTATAACATTCAACATATTACATAACAAAATCAAAAACGTTTCTTATACAACAATTTTCAATGGCTATTTAAAAAATGTTATGTCACTATGACTGAACAACCAATTTTTAGTTCTTCAAGCAAAAAGTCTTAATATTATTTATTTCTTTGATATCTTGTGGTAATCTATTAAAATATGTTGGTCCACTGTAAACAAAAGAATGCTTGAATTAGGATTTATTTACTTTATGAACTCTTAAAATTCGTCTTTTGATACTTCTAGTGGTATACAGAAGATCAGTTGTACCGGTATTACCACTACGCAAATAAAACAACCTTAAGACTTTAAAAACATATAGATGCTGGATAGGCAAAATCTTCATTTCTATAAACAATGGCAAAGCTTTCTCTATTTTTTTTACTTAATATTATTCTTAAGAAATGATTTTGAACAACTCTTAGCTTGTCTATTAAATATTTGTATGTTCCTCACCAACAAACTATTCCATATTGCAATCTAGAATCAATTAGTGAAAAATATAAAGATCGTAAAAGTTCAGGGGAACAAATATTTTCCAAGAAATAAAATTTACGTATTGAGGACCTCAATTTAGACAATATTTCTTTAATGTGCGTTTTCCAATTTAATTTTTCATCCAAAGTTAGTCCAAGACTCTTAAACGTTGGTACTTTTTTAATCGAATCGCATTTGCAATTTTCTGTAACACAATCAAAATTATGGTATTTTAAATCGTTCATGAGATCGAAACTTTTAAAATCGAAATTTACATTAAATGTTACGTTAAATTGTATTACCATTTTATTTGCCGAACACCAGTCTCTAATTGTGTTCAAGTCTTCAGTCACATGGATGGTTAGTGTGCCAACATTATTATTTGAGTAAAATAGAGCTACGTCATCGGCGAACGCATTAGGTTTCCCGTTAAATTCTAATTCAAGCATATCATTTATAAAAATTAAAAACAAAGTGGCTGAAATGACGGAGCCTTGTGGTACCCCGGCTGTGATGGGCAGTGGCTCACTGAGACATTCGCCTACTCGCACTCGTTGCTTCCGTCCCGTGAGAAAACTACGGAACCAGCTAAGAGCCACTCCCCTCATACCCGCGGCCTCCATCTTTAGCAACAAGATTTCATGATTTACCATATAAAAAGCTTTTTTAAAATCAATAAATAATCCCGTTGATTTATTGCTAGAGTTTAAATTATTGTAAATTAGATTAGTTACATTAACAAGTGCATCTTCAGTGGATTTACTGGAAGTTATTCTCATCCAACGATCGTTTTTCCACAAAAAGGCATCCAATATTGATGATTAAAATTAGATGTTGTATAACTCTGGACTTGTACTCACCTAAACAGGGTTCCTATTTTAAGTGAACATCAACAAATAAGAGTATGTCCTTACCTAGATAACTAAATACAGCCATGACAAAAAGCAAATAATTTACCTAAGAGTTTAAAAACAAACGCTCAATGTATCAAAGTTGTTTTTTAGCTATAAATCAGAAACAGTCTTATAAACACTGATATTAAATTGTAATTACACTATACGTAAAATGAATAAAAATTCTGCTCATCTTTATACAAAATTATGCATCATATTTCATACTTATTAACAATAAAACTATCTCATTACACTATGAGCTATACATTATATGTAACATGTCATATTTAACATTTGTAACAGTTAACAGAGTTCTATATAACATGAAAATAAATGGGTAGTTGACTGTTTATCAACAAATATTTTACCATTATATTAAGATCCATATTTTCTAGCCCCTGAGCTGCTTATAATACTAAATTAAATAATTACCTTCGTCAATCAGCTCATAAGTTCGTAACAAATGTTACGGCCGTTTCGACATCAAAGTGTCATCTTCAGACATTGAAGTTCAGCCATAAGGCGTCGTTAAAATACAAAATAAAAAGCTTACACAAACAACACACACATTACACATATTACGAAAATAAATTTTACTAAACAGGCCTGTTCCGAGACACACATTTCACGCACTCGAGCAAGTAGCTGACTGAAATTATACTTGCCTCGTCGTGCCGGCAATTATGATTGTGTACTAATGTATGGAAATAGAATATAAAATAATTTAACGTTCCGATTTATGATTTTAAAATCAGTTTTTCGATAGGTAAAAACACTCGCGTCATGTTTAGTTGTTACTTCCTACCCTAATTTAAGTTAAAACAGTTTCCATTAAAATTTTGTTGCAATCATTTAAATTTGTAATATTATTACAAATTTAATTATATTAAAAAAATATTATTTAACCTTAGTTTTAAATGTAGGCTAAGGTATAGTAACACCTGAAGACGATAGGAAGTGTCTTATATGCAAACATTCATGTTTGTTCCTTAAAACACATGAAGCATTTGAGTTCTCTACTAGATATTCTAATAACAAGCAATCAAAGTCAACAAATCAGTTTCAAACAACAGTTCGGAATCAGCTACACACGTACTTGTATTTTGAAGGACCTTGGCCCAATAAAATGTGCCACTATAGTTGAGATCTGTTAATTGGCTAGGTTCCTAAAACAAACCCTCTTAGATTAAAATACCCCATAGTGCCCTAACCCTTATCAATGATCTGTATTCTGTAAACTATACGTATTAAATAGTTAGACTTATTTCAATTTAAATTGTTTAATTTGCTGAATGTATCGTATCCCACTACAACTATTAAATTGTGACTTTGGAGTTTCACTTATTATAAGTATTAGGTTCTTGTGTTAAAAATGGCTAATTGAAAAATTTAAATAACTATTTAAATTGTTGTATTGTTTAGTAGTCTATTGCAAAATATACTAATTGTTTAGTGATGAAAAGAGTAATTAATGCTGCTCAATTTAACTTCTAATTCTACTTATATTTAACTTGATAAAATAATTTCAGTTGTTGTTGTGGTCTGTATTAGTTATTTATATACAGTTTTGTATTTAAGGTAAGAACTAGACATAAATTATTACGAATGGTATAATTTTCACTAAATAAACTTTCAAATATACAAAATCTAATCAATATAATATCAAGAGTTCTATATAAACAAAAAGTATATATTGCACCAAGATAAAAAGTTTGACGTTAAATTGTTTTTTGTCGAGGAACTTTATACATTCGGTAACAGTATGGGTTGTGGAAAGGTCATAAAGGACAACTACAGTAGTTTTAAGTTTGTTTCCAACCCATATTTTGGTGCAGCCCATTTCACTCTGGGTATTGGGTGCCAAGATTTAGCTTAACATCTGTAAAGTATTTATTCATTTGATTTATATTATGCCTGTAAAATATCACTTGTTATTTGGAAAACAATCTTTGCTAAAACTGTTATGCGTTCTAAAAAAACACAATAGATTTATACAGTACAAATAAAATACGTTTTTACTGCTATCAACAAATATATTTCGTAGAGCTTGGAGAACCAGTAGGAGCGGTCTAAGCTTAAGGTGTCAGTACTTTGTATCTGATTTATAAGAATATAAGCTTTTTATCTGTAATATTTTTTGTACTGTACTCGTTCTCCCCATAACTCAGTTTGATAAGTTCCACGCACAGATCAATAGTCTATAGTCCATTGAAATGTTACATTTTTTAGGCCTCACCTTGCGTTTTTTAGAGGACGCAATTTTATTTTTTTGATGTGTAGGGGGGGCAAGTGTAAAGCTAAAATCAAGTTTGTGGGGTCGCCACCCTTGTCCCACGGCCGCCATCTTGAAAATAGGGGTTGAAACGGTTTTTACGATATATCTCTTAAACTATTTATCTGATAAAAAAAATTTTTCAACGTTTTTTGTTGCTAATTAAATTCTCTATAACTTTGGTCCAGTAACTTTTTGTCGTAAAACTATAAATAAAAAAGGTATAAGTGAAAATGTTCAGAAATTCGAGAAAAAAATTTATATTTTTCGATATAACTATCTTTTTATCATTTTACGAAAAAACGATATCAGACCATTTTTGTAGATCGTTTTTTAAGGAACAACTTTTATACACAACATTTTTTCATTTAGTCAATAGCTAAGGTTTTACAGCGCTCCGAAGTGAGTACTATTTTTCAGTACTCTTAACTATACATATTTTATACATGGGTACTAATAATGTGTCATCAGTTATTTATTTATTTTTTTTATTTTGTTATTATAATTCTTTTAATTAGTAATTTTGCAATGTTATTAATAATTAATTATTGACTCTTTTCCACTCCATTACAGAATTTTACAATTATTGATTTTTAAAATAATTTTAAATGTGACGGCCGTTACCGAGAATGCTGTCCAGGTAGAAAATACCCAAGCGACCATTAGGGAACAAAAGAACAGCTGCTATTATTATTATCATTATTTCTAACCTCTCTTACTTTAAGGATTCGCTGAGAATATTGTGTTGAAGTTGTCGTTCAACTTATATCTTTTAATTGTGCTACATATTTCTCTACGTGCGGATGTATTTTATTCTGTTTTTAATTGTGAAGACGATTTCGAATGATTTTAGACTCGATTTTAACTGCAGTGAAAACTATTCTTTTTTTATTAGCATTTAGACTTTTTAAGCGTGCTTTTTCTATTATTCCATCATGAGTGATTGTTTTATTTGTAAAAAACCTTTAGGTGAAAATAAAATAAGAACTGTGAAGGCAAAAGGTGTAAAAACTTTACTAGACCGAGCTGTAGCAAAAAATGATGAGGTTAATGAACAATTTTTACGAACTGTTTCGGAAGTTACTGTACATATTGCGTGTTATTGTTATTACGTGGACAATCGAACTGATAATGTTGTTCGTCGTCGCAGCAGCAGCTCCAGTAGTTTATCTTCAGTTTCAAAAGCTCCAGAGCCAGACTTTGATTTTGTGACCAATTGCTTCATCTGTGCCAAAGCGGTTCAGGATCCAAGTAATTCGCGTACAAACCGACAATCGCGGGTTTGTGTTGTACGTAATGAGAGTACAAAAACAAGTATTATGGAGCTTATAAACAGACGTTCCGATGACGTTGCAATGGACATTGCTAATCGCATAGCTAATATTCCCAGCTTAGTGGACGTTGGAGCAAAGTATCATAACAACTGCAGCAAGCAATTGTATTCAAAAAAATGGTCGGTCACAAATAGAAAGGATGAACGAAAAAATAATATTGACGCAGCAATGGCGGATGTTTTTGCTTACTTGCATGATAATAGTGAAGAGTGTCAATTCTTCATGACGGATTTAATGAAATCGATTACAGGAGAGTACATTCCCCAGAAGCGTACAATCATTGAACGATTGAAAGCAAAGTACAAAGATGAAATTGTATTTTTTAACGAATCCGGTCACGATTGTATAGTCTGTTTTAAAGGGTTCATTTATAAAATTATATCTAACAAACCGCCTTCTCATAAAAAAAATGATATTCGTGAAGAGAGATTACAAATAGTTAGAGATGCAGCTGCTATTATTTTGGAAGATATTCGGTCACAGCATTACGAGACAAAGGAGTATCCACCTTCTGATAGTTTTCTGAAGGATGTTAATACTCTAATTCCCGAAACTTTATCAGTTTTATTGAAAGGAATTATTTGCCAATCAAAACGCAAGTCACTAAATGCAGCGGAAAGAAAGTGTGCATCAATTGCTCACTCTATCATTGCAGCAACTCGACCTGCTTCATTTATTTCTCCTCTGCTACTTGGAGTTGGATCTTTCTTGTATAAAAAGTATGGCTCCAGTAATCTTATTGATGTTCTTTCATCGTTAGGATTCTCCGCATCCTATAATGCCATTTCATTATTCGAAGATTCTTGTGCTTTTCGTCCGGCACGTAATATCTTACCTCATGCTTTTTTCCAGTTTGTTTTTGACAATGCTGATTTTAATTGCAATACAATTGATGGTAAAAATACTTTCCATGCGATGGGTGGTATTCAATGCGTTACAACTTACGACAGTATCGAAACTGATACCAGTTTACCGCGAGTATCCAAAAAAATACCAGCTTCAATTAAATCTACGCTTGGGTTAATTCCTCTTGCATCCTACTCAAAAGGCAAAACCGTCGGTCTGAGTAAAATAAATGTTTCAGTAATTGAAAGGGCCACACAATCGACCAAACAAATTATTCCTACACCTTGTGATTTTATGTGGCTGTATGGTAAATGGTCATGTACTGTGAATATCAGCGGATGGAACGGATTTATGATCGAAGCAACTGCTGAAAAATCTTTTCAAAGAAGTAGAATTATATGTTTGCCATTTATAAACGCTCCACCAACAGATTACGACACACTTCTAACATCACTTTTGTTTTCTATTGAAAAATATAAAGCTTCCAATCAAAATACATGCATTGTGACATTTGATCAACCGCTATATTGGAAGGCTCGAGACATTACAGCTGCTGCTGATCCTAATACCGATCTATCGAAGGTCGTAGTTCGATTAGGTGGGTTCCATTTGCTCATGTCGTTCATAGGTGCGATTGGATATATCATGTCTGGTGGTGGACTCGAAGATATCTTCAAATTAATTTATGCTGAGAACTGTGTACAGCACATAATGTCTGGACATGCGTATGGTAGGGCTGTACGTGCTCATTTGCTAGTGCATTTATCAGTAACAAAAATAGTTATGGATTCAATAGAATTTACAGAAGAAGAACGAGATTTTCTGGATGATAATAGTACTGATATTGATAGAACAAGAATTTTTGAAGCTATAGATAATCCCCTATTTCAACAATTAACTACCAAATTTGAGGAAGCTTTGAGTATGCTGGAAAGCAAAGGACCAACGGCAACATTATGGGTTCAATATTACAGATTGGTCACTCTTCTCAAACATTTTATAGAGGCAGAGCGCTCCGGGAATTGGTCTTTGCATCTGAAGACTATCAGAAACATGCTCCCGATTTTCCACTCAAGTGGGCATTTCTTGTATGCCAAGTCGAGTCATCTATACTTGCAAGATATGCTGAATCTTGAGAAAATAATGACTCCCGAAGAATTTCACTCTTTCACAGCTTTAGGCTATTTAACTATTAGACGAACGGATAAATTTTGGAGTGGGATCATGTCTGATCAAACTATTGAGCAGACTCTTATGAGAATGTTCAAATCATCTGGCGGATTAACGCACGGCCGTGGTATTACTGAGAGTACGCTGGCATCGTGGACCCTTGGAATGATACGTCTACAAGATGTTTGTGAGCAAATAACAGAATACTGCAACCTTTCAATGGATACTTCAGAACAACATATTGATTACTGAGATTCACGCATACAACGTGACAATGAAGATCTTGAAAAAGTCGATAATTGGTTCGCAACTCATGACTATCCTAGATCGCTCGGAATTAATTTGCATTGCTAACGGTATAGTTGCTTCAGATAATATTAATTGTCAACGTGCCTTTGAGATAGGAGAAGATTTGATTACTAATATCACAGGATCTGATTTTCAACGGCTATCATTTCAGCGTAAAAATAAGGTTCTTCCTTTCAGCGCTATGACAAGTACTATTGAAGTTGATAAATCTCGTGTCGTCATTAATCCATTACTCTTATTTCAACGTATGTGCATTTCAAGAGAAACAGTCGGTGATGTCAAAGCATACTTAGGGCATGAATTAGCACCTTTCCCATTGTCATTATTTGCGGAGGATGGCATGAGAAAAGGTACTAAGTCATCTTTGTTTAATGCCTTTACACCAGTGGAACGATCCTCTAACATCAGCGCCAGGAGTCATTTTGTCATTGACGGTGGTTTGCTTTTACATAAAGTAGTTTGGGATCGAAATTCATCGTTCAATGATATAACTACTAAATATGTCAAATATGTACAAGAACACTTCGGGCTCTCTGCAAGCATTGTGTTTGACGGTTACTCAGACGACCCTGATGTCGCAGGAACAAAGTCTTGGGAGCGTTTGCGCCGCATGAAAAAACACCAGTCGACAGAAGTTGAATTTGACAAGAACACCATACCAACGTTATCACAAGAGAAATTTCTTGGTAATGAGAAGAACAAATCTAACTTTATTATACTTCTTAAAACTGTATTCTCGGAAATAGGTTTCACTGTTGACCAAGCAGAATCAGATGCAGAGTCTTATCGTTCGCTCTGCTCTTGATGCATCTCCATTATTCAATACCGTTACTATTGTAGCTGAAGATATTGATATACTGATATTGCTCACAGCACTTGGTAGAGAACAAACATATGTATTTTTTTTAAAACCATCAAAAGGACGAACAGCAGAACAATTATATAGTGCGTCAGGTTTTATATACGGAGATGTCATTGCGGATAACTTGCTGTTTCTTCATGCTTTTTCGGGATGTGACACAACTTCAGCTCCTTACAATATCGGTAAAATGAAATTTGTGAAAACCCTGGAAAAACATATAGAGTTTACAAGTGGAACGGCTTTGTTTCTCAACAAGAGAGTTGACCCTGCTTTGCTCACTGTAATTGGTGAACGTTTTTTTATCTCTTTATACGGTGGTAATGAAGATGATAATTCTCTTGACAGCCTAAGATACAAACAATTCGCCAAGGCAGTGACAAAAAGTACATTTAATTTATCTTCACTTCCTCCAACACAAGACACAGCTCGCTTTCATACTTCCGAGTCTACCATCAGGTCCAGTCGTGGCTTGGTAATAATAATGATCCTGAAGACTGGGGCTGGAAAAAATGTGGAAAATTATTGATGCCAGTGCAGAGCTCTAAACCTCCAGCACCCCCTGAGCTTCTTAAATTGATCTTTTGTAAATGCAAAGGAAACTGTGGAGCGATGTGTGGATGTCGAAAAGCAGGGCTAAAATGTTCCGCAGTGTGCTTCCATTGTTCTGGAGAGACTTGCAGTAACGTAATGGAACTCTCAGAATTAACAAATGAGAAAATGACTTTGATGATGAACCGCCGACATTGACACCCCTTCCTTCTCCAGTTCTCCCACTGATATTTGATTCAGAAAACCGATCAGATGCTGAGCTGCAGCCTGGTCCATCGAAAAGACCGAGGACGGAGTAGTTCAAATTTATAAAATCACCGTGGATTAGGCCTGGTCAGCATTCTCGGTAAGGGCCGTCACATTTAAAATTATTTTAAAAATCAATAATTGTAAAATTCTGTAATGGAGTGGAAAAGAGTCAATAATTAATTATTAATAACATTGCAAAATTACTAATTAAAAGAATTATAATAACAAAATAAAAAAAATAAATAAATAACTGATGACACATTATTAGTACCCATGTATAAAATATGTATAGTTAAGAGTACTGAAAAATAGTACTCACTTCGGAGCGCTGTAAAACCTTAGCTATTGACTAAATGAAAAAATGTTGTGTATAAAAGTTGTTCCTTAAAAAACGATCTACAAAAATGGTCTGATATCGTTTTTTCGTAAAATGATAAAAAGATAGTTATATCGAAAAATATAAATTTTTTTCTCGAATTTCTGAACATTTTCACTTATACCTTTTTTATTTATAGTTTTACGACAAAAAGTTACTGGACCAAAGTTATAGAGAATTTAATTAGCAACAAAAAACGTTGAAAAATTTTTTTTATCAGATAAATAGTTTAAGAGATATATCGTAAAAACCGTTTCAACCCTATTTTCAAGATGGCGGCCGTGGGACAAGGGTGGCGACCCCACAAACTTGATTTTAGCTTTACACTTACCCCCCCTACACATCAAAAAAATAAAATTGCGTCCTCTAAGAAACGCAACCCCAAATGTAACTTTTCAATGGACTACTATGGGAAATAGGTTGAATAAAGAAAAATTTGATCAGACACTCGTTACCAAAAAAATCCTTAATCTCTTCCAAGACTATAACACATTTGTGGAAAATAAAGATATATTATAATTAAACCATTTCGAGTGTCTTATAATTAATCTATGGCACATTTGAAGCCAATAATAGGTGTTGATATAGTTAACCTGCTTCTAGCTTGTAATTTATTTGTTAAAACTGTTTGTAATAGAACTTTTTTAGAGCCAGATGGCTTACTGCCCAACTTACATCGGGAGAATGTGTCTTGGAAGAAGTTTTAATAGAAAACTGGTTAGATTGGCTGCTTACATAACAATCAACCAATCCGAAGGTGTTTGAAATTTAGTTTTTATTTATTTATTTTTTAATTATTATTATTACCATTACATTATGGAAATAACTATGGTAAAAATATTTAAGTTAGTTAATTTGCACAAGTTAACTTATCAGTTTTAATCACAGTTCTTTCCATGGTGAAATAATAATAATAAATCCAGTATAAAAAAATCCAAAAACTATGAAAATGAAATAATATTCATTAAAATTCCACAGGTTTGCTGCAATAGTATGATTAAATACAATAAATTTAGAACACAACAGGTTTAAACTAAAAGCATGTACTCAATAAAAATATTATGTACTATGTTTTCTTATAATACTAGTACATATTATCAATTAAACAGTGACTATCATTGTTAGACATCATTGACATGGTCAATACAGACATATATACATAGTATACATTTTGTGTTTATTCAACTTGTTCAGTCACCTAAATACACGAAGAAACGCGTGAGATTGTATATTCGAGGAAATTGTTGTTAAATTATAAATCTCCAGTAATCTGAAACCCAATTCCAACAGTCACTTAAGTAAATCCCCGCAATTTCAAGAAATGGAGTTTGGTGTCGTATCCACTGTTGAGAGGAGATTTATTGAATTAGACTCGATAAATAAGGAAGATTTATAGGATTACGACAAACAGCTGAGCGATTTTTCATTTCTAACCCACTTAAAGCTGTCTTGCATCACTCCATTTTCGTACAGAAACGTTGTATTTCTCCCCTTGACTTCCTTGCCTACCAATTTATACTGAATACAACGTTGAAGTAGATTAAGTTAAATTTGTATGCGTCACTTCTTACATCAGGTACGTAAGTGTTTATTTAAATACGAATTCAACCTACCAATGAGGAGAATGAAATGTTAATGTTTTAACTATTTTAGTCTCAATTATGTTTGAAGCAAAATACTATGTTTATATAACACTATTTTACTATAACATACTATGACTAAAGAAAATTCTAAAAAAATTTTAAATGTTCAGAAATTTACAATTCCAAACTTTACTACCAAAAAACCTAATATAAATGTTGTCATAAACAAAGTTAACTATACTCATAGTGGTATCTTACCCATCCCATGTAACTCAAGAATATATTTTAGAAGATATCTCGATGCATCCGTATTTTGTTTAATGTTGTAATTCGTCAGAAATGTACTGTATTTTATGACGTAGCAAACAAATAACATTTAATTTATGTAGAAGAGTTTAATTATTATAGTTTAAGAGGTGCAGAAACAAGTAAACAACTTGAATAAAATTGTAGTGATGTGGTAAATCTTGGTGACCTATAAATTACCCAGCCACCAAACTACGTCGTTAGAGTTGGTTGATTTGAAAGCCCTTAAGAGAACTGTTTTAAGGCTCAATTGGCTTGTTATATTTGATAAATTGTTAATCAACCAACGTATTTTAGTGTAAAAACTGTTTTTCTTTTTGAATATTTGTGTTTAGTGTAATTAACACTATCATATACTTAAATATATTTCAATTTGAAATAAAACAGACACCAACACTATCACGTAAGGAGTTTTTATAAAATTATAATTGTATGAATTCAAACTCAACATTACAGTTCAGAAAGTTGATGAAATTGTATTTTATTCACTAAAAAGCCTCCCAAAACCTTTATTATTTACACTTTTAATTACATTTGAGATTTCCTTTCAATTTTAGTTTTGTTTACAAATATGTTTAACATATTATTCGCCAAATTTAACCATGCTGTAAAAAAACTGTATTATAGTATAATTTATAAACATTTGTTAAGGATTTTCTATCAAGCCATTATGATATAAACGAGTATCTATTTTTATAATTAATTTTTATCTCATCAAAGTCAGGACATTTCTAGAAGAAATCAACGCCTATTATCATTCTTTAGAATAAGTTGATAAACATTATATATGTTATTATTTAGAGCTGATTTTTAAATTGTTTAACAGCTATGTAATACGTTACTAATGCACTTCAAATTGTGAGGTAAGTTACTAGCAAATAATTAAACCACTTTAAGCTAATAAATATATGAGGAGTTTAAAAAAATGCAACCGAATAGCAGGGTGATTAGGAACGGATTTTGATGGAGAAAATGATAAGATAAAGTTTTAAAATTAACGAATAAATAAATTAGTTTGAAATATACAAGCGTGATATTTCATATAGAAAATTAATACAGTTGATATAGCATTTGGAATATAAATATTTTTGAGGCAGCTTAGTGAGACAGAGAATGGCAGAGAGTGAAAGACATTTTAAGCTACCGCTGTGTTTTGACAGCCGCACTAACGTTTCGTCTGATACAGGAAGTATAGCTATTCTTCTATCTCTTTTCGCTTCTTAGAGATGTGTATTTATTAGTATTACTTTAGTACAAGATGAATAATTTTAAAATATTAAACAGAAGATGTTGTGATTAAAAGTGGTTTATACATTGCGTAAAAATATTATAATCCTTTTTTCTGCTTAGAGCAATTCGTGGTTGACCATGAATAAATGATAAATGATTTACCAAAATCCCTAAAACTAAAAGGGATGTAAAAAAGTAAAATTAAGAAGACGCCCACATAATTCAGCGTGGTTCCGAAACTAGTCCATAAAATATAACAAACAACAAAACTAAATCTACTACATACTATATAAACACGAAGACTGTCCACTCTCCCTGACCCTTAAGAGTCTGTAAAGGCTCTTGTCCAAGGTCGAGGATGTTGGTTTTAATCCCATAAGAACAATGTTATTTTTGAACCAGATATACGATCACGTGAATCCAAACTAACACTTATTTTTTAATGGATTTTTTCCAAACAAATTACATTTGATCAAGAATGACATTGCGGGTTGGAAGTGCTTTGCCAATTCAAAATTAGTTTTATAGAAACAAATATAAAACATATATAGTTAAAAGTTTTTATTTTCACCTATTTTCAAAACTAGGCGTATGCATTCAAAATATCAAAAGCAAACCCAGTGCGCAATATAATGACGTTTAAAATGACACCTTATACACAAATTTTGGTCAACTAAAAACGAGAAAATATGGATTCGTAAGTGACACTTTTCATGTGGAATTAAAACCAACATGGGTGACAGCCTCTGCAGAATCTTAAACCTTGTTTTCCTGTTCGGTGATAGTAGTCCAAGTTGGGTTTCACAGTTAGCGTGCGTGCGTGGGTGCGTTCTCTCTCTCTCTCTCTCTCTCTCTCTCTCTCTCTCTCTCTCTCTCTCTCTCTCTCTCTCTCTCTCTCTCTCTCTCTCTCTCTCTCTCTCTCTCTCTCTCTCTCTCTCTCTCTCTCTCTCTCTCTCTCTCTCTCTCTCTCTCTCTCTCTCTCTCTCTCTCTCTCTCTCTCTCTCTCTCTCTCTCTCTCTCTCTCTCTCTCTCCCTCTCCCTCTCTCTCTCTCTCTCTCTCTCTCTCTCTCTCTCTCTCTCTCTCTCTCTCTCTCTCTCTCTCTCTCTCTCTCTCTCTCTCTCTCTCTCTTCCTCTCTCTCTCAATGATTACCACCAAACATGGACACCCCAGACCTCTCTAGTAGTGTCCATTCCGATAGCAACCATCAAGCGGACGCCATGTCGGTATTAAGAGGACCGAGCATCCAACCTATCGCCTATAATCTCCCAAACACTTGGTCCCCATGTAGCTGGGTTACAGCACAGCGATTTATTTAGAATAAATAAATTAATAATATTTATTATTAATTTAGAATAATTAATATTATTAATAAATAATTAATAACATAGAAAAACAACACAGATAATTATTTCAATTAACGAGTGGTGGTTATTTGTATTATTTCAGTAAATATAGTAGCTAATTAAAACCAAACAGCTGAGGGCAAGCTGACTCTATCAACATTGTGTTTACAATTTAATGGGAAAACTGAGCGTACTTATTATACCATTTTATGGGTATTACATGCTAAAATAATATCAAATGAATCATTTTTTTAAATTATATAAATTAAAAGTAGATATCAATTATCTAAATATTCGCTAATTAGTTACAATATTTATTTTTCTCATGAATTTTTGACTTTATGTGCAACTAATCAAACCTTTATAGAAATGTATTTTATTGATAAATAATTCATAACCTACAAATAGCTATAGTTAAAGATGCCATTTTATTAATTATGTACAAATCATAATATCATTTATAAATGAGTCTCAACCCAGCCCGTTACTACATTTTCTTGCATGCAAATTCTTAAACATGGACTTGCCAAAACATTGATCATGCATTATATTTACCATGGTTATGAGAGAACTTGTAATATCCACCGTTGTATTGTCATATTATTATATTCCTAACCTAACTATATAGTGAATTAACCTAATGAAAATTTAATAACCACAAAATTGTTGAGGTTAGTAATTGAACTCTAAAAATATATGTGGGTTAATTAGCATGGAAGCAACATCGTTATAAATATTTTTAATCGAACAGTATAGTATTAATTTTTAATCCACGACTATATTGAAAGGAATTTATCGTTTTTTGCTCATTTATTTACATCAATGTTGTTTAATAATTAAAATAATTAAAGTAATATCAAGGCATAGCAAGTCCTCTATTGTGGTTTTACGGAAACAGTTTTATTCAATTTTATAATTTCATTGATCAGTATTAGTTTATTAAGTAACAACACACTTAATAAACAGTGGTTTTGTTATTTTGTTATGTTATTTTTTTCAAAGAAAATATGCTCCTGGCATACCAACTGACCTTAACGTCAACAAAATAGAGCCTGTATTGTGTTTATAACAGTATAACTTTAGTAATGTTTTACAAGTAAATGAATTAGTAACAAAAAGAAACAAATTTTAATTTTATCAAATATATTTCTATATAAAGCTACTTTAATTAGGTCTAGGAATTAGTTCGAGAAATAAAACTATAAATTAGATTAAATAAATCGGAATATTGTATTTTTTTCAGAAGTAACCATTGTATTTAAAGAATAACATTTTAAAGTAAGGCATCACGTTATGTGTATCTGCTAACAAAGCGAAAATGTAAACATTGTGTGTCATTTAACTTAATATAACTATTAGCACCGATGGTACAAAGAAGATAGCAATTATAAATCTGAAGAGTTAATACATTTTTATAAATATACACTGAAAACATGAACCTATGAGAATGAAAAAAAAACTTTTTAGTATTCCTACCTCAATATTACTAAAAAATAGAATGGAAACAAATATAAAATGTAACTTTACAGAAGTTTAAGGAATATTTTACGATTAAAAAGACTGATAAATAACCCAATAATACGCTTCAGTTTTCCAATTAGTGAGAATTGTCGTTGGACCAAAACAGATCAAACGTAATTGCCAATTTGGGAATCGGTTTGTGTTGTGGGTGACTGGAGTAGACTACACATCAAGATACCTCAAGAAAACCAGGGCTGATAATGGATATGTGTCAAGATTTTAGATGACCTTACCTGGTCTCAGGTGTCATTAGATAAGATGTGGTGATGGTTTATATATAGTTTTTTAATTAGCATAATACTTGTTGGTACATATACAGTAAAAGTAAACGTCACACAACACAAATATATTACAATATAAGAACAAATGCACAAATTTATTATAAAATAAGCACAAAAAGCACAAATATTATGGTGATCGATTTCGGTGAACCACGCTCACCTTCCTCAGACCAGAGGTGAGCTGAGGTGAATGTGAAGAAGATGAATGTGTCTGAAGAAGTTGAGTGTGGATCCCCGAAATCGATTACCATAATATTTGTTTATTTTGTACTTGTATTTTAATATATTTGTGCATTTTGTGATTATATTGTAAGATATTTCTGTTGTGTGACGTTTACTTGTACTGGTTTATATAAATATAGATATTTAATCTAAAAAATCTTAATATCCTCCTGTAGAACTTGCACTTTTATGAAAGTTAATAAGTTCCAGTATTTATTTGGTGGTCCTATAAAGTTTGGAGAATTTACTTTCGGTTGTATTAAAAAGAAAAAAAAAACATACGTATAACTGACAAATAATTAAAATAGCTCCATTAGGCCTGTATATAAATAAAAGCTATTTTCTACTATTTAAGAAATCCAGATACACTATTAGGTTAAAACCCCTCTGTATTACATATTAAAAATATTTTTACGATTCTTTACAATCTCTTTCGTGATTGTAACATACAAAGATTCATACTACCAATGATCTGTGCTGCAAATGCTATAGAAAATGAATCAGATTCTTACCATATTGTGATATTAAACCATAATTTTACAAAGAAACATCACTTACCATGCTGATATGATAATCATGGGAAGTCGGGATGCATTATGTAATATTATATAAATATGACGACATAACCTTTACATTAACGGGTGACAATAAGTCCTTTATTAACGTCATAATAGAAACTTACGTATTAGTGTCCAATTCCAGTAATGAGTTTCCAATATACTGACACATTTAGCAGCAGAATTCTGAAAGTTTTTGTAGTAGTAATTATTTGATCATGAAATATAAAGGAACCTAAACTAATTTATTTACAATATGTATATTCATGTGATAAACTGTAATTTAAGTTTAATTAGACGCTAAAATTTACTTTCTCTTAATGTAATAGTTCCTGTTATTTGTGTGTTTGAAAAAAAAAACTGTAATGATATAATCATGTGTTTAGTTTTTAATCTAGATATTTTGAGGGTGGACAATCAAAGCTGACATTCGCATTATTTTTGTATTCTTGTAAATATTTTTTATGTACAATCTTTCGATACTAAGCTTTACTAAAAGCTTTTTAATAGATTAAATCATCATTCACTTCTACATAAATAATAAATAGCTTAAAGTAGAAAGTGAATACTTCACAAAATATCTCATTCATTAAAATTAATTTTGTCATTTTCCTTATTTATACTTCGATTCTTATTTTCTCTATGTAAATGTATTCTTTTTCAGATTCAATGGCGCTTATTTAAACTATACGAGTATATTGGTTGTTAGCTATACATAATGACTGGTATAGGATTATTTACATTATATTAGAATATTCAGATGTATTAGAATTGATGAAAAACGTTTGTTATGGTTCTTGATCACAAATTGCTGATATACTTTTCGATATAGATAAATGTCTATGAGAGGTATCTTTTACATGGTTCTGAAGTTGTTACTTATAGTTTCTTAATAAGCATATTACGTGTTAGTGAAATACATGAAAAGTGAGGCTACAATACAAGTGAGTCTACAAAACAAGTGAGTCTGATTCAATTCTGAATCCCTCTGGTCTGAATACTGTATATGTGGCTTACCGAAATTGATCACTATCAAACTAGTACATTTTATAACAATTTTGTGTTGTGTAATGTTCACTTGAATTGAATGTTACTAACTGAACAGTATTGAATGTTCCAGTTGTCGCGGACCAATGTTATGATATATTGATAAAAGGCATTTGTATGAAATACATAAGAAACCTTTCTCAATATTAAAGATATACATACATTGTGCTACACTGAATCTCAACTAAAGGCTCTCACAAAGACTCAAGCTCTTTGAACTCCTTTTTATTTCTTACAAAAGTTTTTGGAAGCCATGTGGCCACGTATACACCACTCGCTGATATCCTGGGTTTGACTCCCAGACTTTTGAGGGGAAAACTGCATTGCAAGTATCCGCTTTTGATCCAGAATCGCAAGGTAACTTCCCGTAAAGAAGCCTGCAAACAACCGTTGGTAGATACCTGCCAACCACACACCCTTGATAAAGTTACTGACAAATATACATCGCTGTTGAAGTTACATTCACGGCTATTTTATTACTATCACGAAAGAAGTTAATGAATAATAAATTGTGCTTATTACTTGAAGTAAGAATTTAATAACACGAATATTGTCTACGTACACGGATAATTAGCAGGATGAAACAACGTACATTTTTATCTCAATTTAATTTAATCATACAAGTCCAATACGATTAGAATGGTAAAAGTAAATTTGTTACTTGTATAATAATATCAACAAAATTAAAATTTGTAAATTTGTTAATTTTTAATAGTTCTATCAAGAAAATTTACTGCGTTCTATAAAATTTTATTTAATTATTGTGAAATGCAATATAAAAAAATACAACTAAAACCTAAGTACTATATTAGTTAAAAGTACATAGATCATATGGAATGGACCAATTGTTTAAGTAAATCAATTTATAAACTCAATAACTTGTATAATATTCAATAAATAAAATAGTGAACTTTGTTACTTTCACAATTTTTGATTATTCAGGTAAGAATTTATTATTAACATTATTTACTGTCCATAACGGTTTTGAGCTACTTTTGCTGACAATCAAGAACAGTCCACAAAGCAGTTTGCTTTAATTGATTGGTGGTGGCTTGGGAAATGAGGTGTGCAATTGAATTGGGGAGTTGAGTAATTGAAATTTAGAGTGAGATTGAAATAGAAATCATTTTAGTAGCTGACTGGAGATTCTATTCAACCAGGCAAGGAACTTATCGAACATTTAATTTCACTCTTACACCATGGAATAATGAACAGTATTATTCCATTCATATTGTAAGAAAAATAAATTTTAATTTTGTAACATTTAAACTGTAACTTTGGGTAAGGCTATATCAATAGTGTATGTATGACATATTGCCTGACAGGAAGGGTTAATTTTTATGACT
The DNA here is from genome assembly GCA_035578905.1 of Stictocephala bisonia. Classification (NCBI taxonomy): domain Eukaryota; kingdom Metazoa; phylum Arthropoda; class Insecta; order Hemiptera; family Membracidae; genus Stictocephala; species Stictocephala bisonia. Next base: position 32,845 of record JAQJVL010002280.1, read on the forward strand.
ACTTTAGGTAAGGCTATATCGATTGTCTATATGTGACATGTTCCCTGAGTGGAAGGATTAATTTGCTGACTACTTTGGGTAAGGCTATATAGATTGTGTATATGTGATATATTGTCTGAGTTTAAGGGTTAGTTTTATGACTACTTTCAGTAAGGGTATAACGATTGTGTATATGTGACATGTTGCCTGCGTTGAAGGAATAATAATTTTAAGACTACTTTGGGTAAGGCTATATCGATTGTGTATTTGTGATCAGTTGCCTGACAGGAAGATTTAATTTTATGACTACGTTGGATAAGAATTTATCTATTGTATATAAGTGACATGTTGCCTGACTGGAAGGTTTATAATTTTATGACTACTTTGAGTAGGGCTATATCGATTGTGTATATTTGACAAGTTGCCTGCGTTTCGATTAAATTTATGACTACTTTGGGTAAGGCTATAACGATTTTGTATATGTGAAATGTTGTCTAACTGGTAGGGTTAATTTTATGACTACGTTGGGTAAGAATTTATCGATTGTGAATATGTAACATGTTGCCCGACTGGAAGGGATAATTTTATGGCTACTTTGGGTAAGGCTATAATGATTGTGTATATATGCATGTTGTCTGACTGGAAGGGTTAGTTTTATGACTACTTTGAGTAGGGATATATTGATTGTATATATATGACATGATGCCTGACTACAAGGGTGAGTTTTATTTCTACTTTTGGTAAGGATATATCGAATGTTTTTTTTTACATATCGCCTGACTGAAAGGGCTACTTTTATGACTACTTTGGGTAAGGCTATATCAATTGTATATAATTATAATGCGTGAGTGGGAGAGTTAGGTTTAAATTAATACTAAGTAAATAAAATCTAAAATCTAATTAATTCAACTATTTTACTGCAATTTGTTAATAATTACAGTATACAGTATTTAACATTATATTTTGAATATTGATATTAGATTAATGTTGATATAATTACGTACGTATAATACAAAGGATGGATTTTATAATACAATTAAACTTAAAATTTGTATTATATATAATTACAATTTTCTATTTATATTCATACTAAATTGGTACTAGCAATTATCTAGAATCGTAAGTTTCACAGTATTCGTTCTTAGGGGATCGAATTTGATACAACGGAATTCAAATTATTCTTGAACATATAATTTAATATTTCCCCATAGAGAAGTTACTAAAGTAAGTATATTTAATTACAAAGTACATAGAACCTAACTAAATCAAATCAAATCATATTTTTATTGTTTTTCAGCTCAAATGAGCAATCAACATTGTCAATTTTACATACATATTTTGGTGGTATTCAGATATAAAGCCATGTATTTACAATAAATACAATGAGATAAGTACATAAAGAATCTAAAAATAAACATATAAAATTATTTCTAAAATTACACTCTAAAATACTACAAATTTTGTTTTGTTATTATTGAGGTCATGTTTAAGAAAACAATTTTGCCAAAATATTTATGTAGAGAAATACTTAAAAAATTAAGTTCTCTAAATTACTTTCAAAAAATTCTTCCACTGAGTATAGTGGATTACTTTTCAGCCAGGAGCGAAGTACACATTTAAAACGGTTTGCTGGCACATCAAGTGCTTGTGCAGGTAGTTTATTAAACAATTGAAACCCTAAATATGAGTAGCTATTTTTAATAAGGGACAGTCTTGTCATAGGTACATTGAGAGAATGGCTATTTCTTGTGTAATGGCTGTGAATATGGGATCTTAGACGGTGACTATTTAAGTTTTCTTTCACATACATTAAACAAACAAAAATATATATAGATGGTAATGTAAGGATTTCCAGCTTTGTAAAATGCTCTCTACACGATTCTCTCATATTTAAACCTAAAATGCACCTCACTGCCTTTTTCTGCAATTTGAAAACAGATTTTGCACCTGTTGAATTTCCCCATAGAAGTATGCCGAACTGAATACGTGAATGAAAAAAAGCATAATATGAGTAAATTAACAATTCATCAGTCACGCAAGATTTTAATTTACTGAGTAGAAAAATCACAGAAGACAGTTTTTTACATACAAAGTTAGTGTGCGCATGCCATGAGAGTTTTTGATCAATTTCGACCCCTAAAAGCTTTACTGATTTGTTTACCTCCATAGGAATTTTAAGATCGAATATAATGCTTTCCGATTTTGAGTGGTTAATTTTTAATCCATTAATCTGAAACCATGATTCAGCCATTTTAGTCAGAATAATTGTTTTTTCCAATACATATTCTAATTTTTTGTTTGTTTCAATGAATGTCGTGTCATCGGCGTAAAGTATTGTTTTACATGGCATATAATCAGGAAAGTCATTTATAAATAATATAAATAGCAAAGGTCCCAATACAGAACCTTGAGGGACCCCCATTTTTATTTCTGAAAACGTTGACTTCATACCATTAACTAGCACTGACTGTATTCTTTTAGTTAAATAAGACCTTAGTAGTTTAAGAGAGTTTTCACTTACTCCGTAAAACGATAATTTACTGACCAAAACATCATGGGGTACAGAGTCGAAAGCTTTGCTTAGATCAATTAGTGTAGCACAAGTGTACAGTTTTTTGTCAAAGCCATCATATACACTAGAAATTAAATTTTGAAGAGCATTTATTGTTGACAAGTTGGAACGAAATCCAAATTGATTGTTATTAATTAAATGATTAGTTTCAAAATATGCATACATTTGTTTGTGGAGACAATATTCAAAAAGTTTTGAAAAAATTGGTATCAAAGCTATCGGTCTATAATTGCTAGGTTCTGACTTATCACCAGTTTTGAAAACAGGAATAGTTATTGTAATTTTAAGACACTCTGGGAAAACCGATTCCAATAGTATCTGATTGAAAAGCAAATGAAGTGGGAATATTATAAAGGAAATGACATTTTTTATTATAAAATTGGAGATTCCGTAGAAGTCTTCAGTCTTAGAGCTGCTTAGGTTATTTACTGACTCCAAAATATCGTAGCAAGAAATATTTGCCCATTGAAATTTTGTTGTGACTCTCTTACAAGATCCTGAAAGCAGGGTTAAAGGATTGTCCACTTTACTGGTATTAGGTAAAGAAAATGTGGAATTGGTATAATATAAATTTAAATCATCCGGACTTATTGGAATACTGTTGTCTTTCGTTTTGGCATTGATTTCATTCGCAATGACACTCCAGGCTGCCTTACACTTATTCTTAGATTTTGAAATGTATTCATCATTAGTTCTGCACTTAGCCAGTTTTATTTCATGTTTGTAAATTTTACGAATCCTCAGGTATTTGTTTCTATATTCTACGTATGATCTAGATTTTTCCTTAAAGATAAGTAACATTTTCCGTATTTTATCAAGTCTCTCTGTGTACCACCTTTTACTGTGTTGAGGTTTGCGTTTTAAATTATGTTCATTATGCTTTTTAGTTATGACGGGGCAACTAGCAGAAAATGTATCTACAAATTCTCGTATAAAGACACTTAAAGAATCATTAACATTGTTATTAATCATAATCCTTTGTGACCAGTCTATTTGGCTTAAACTATTTTTAAAAACATGGAGAGTTTTATCATTTAGTATTCTAAATGTTGTAAATTTGTCTTTACTATCCTCAAAATAGTTTACTATCTTAAGCCACAGACCATCATGATCCGAGAGTCCCAATTTAATTGTGTCTAAATCTATACGTTCCCTATCATAATTACTAATTAAATTGTCTATACAAGCATTTAATCTTGTGGGCTTACTATTTAGACAACATAAGTTAAAGGATTCTATAACATTTATTAAGTCAATAACATTCCGTCTTTTTTCTCTTATGTCTATATTAATGTCTGAAGCTATGAATATTTTAAATTTTTTATATTTTGTTAAAAAAGATAGCAAATAATCAATTTTTTCAATGAAAATTTCTTCTTTTGACGATGGCACTCTATAAACAGAAACAATGATGGTTTTAATTGGTTTTAGTATTATAGCACATGCTTCAAACACATTTTCAAGACAAAATTTACTAATATCAAGAGGGCAGTATTGGATATTTAGATTTCTTTTTACATAAATTGAAGTACCCCCTCTTATAGTACTTACTCTACAATAACTAGTGGCTAAATCAAAACCAAAAGGAACAAATATGTCAATATTATCCCCTCTCAACCAGTGCTCATTGACACATAAAACTGTACAATTCATTTTTTCCAGCCAGAATTGTAATTCATTTAATTTTGATTTTAAAGACTGAATATTAATGTGCAGCAACAGAAAATCATTTTTACAACAAATAGGAATGTTTTCTTGATCATTATTGTGTTGTATAACTACAACATTAGGCTGAGTATGGATGTTCACTGGTTGAGTTAGGTTAAAAAAGAGGTCTCATTATTATGTAAGGCGCTAAAATTTAGTTCTGTGGATAAAGGCAGGCCTGAAGTGGGTTGTTCAGATAGGTAAACTTCCGGGGGCTTACTGAGCCTTCTAGGTGTAGAGAGTGGCGGGAATTCCTCGAAATTTGCTATATGAGGCACTATATAAGTGTATTGTGTTGGCTCCAAAGTACTGTCAGACAAGCTTGGGGTTGACTCAGATAGATTATCACTTCTGTTGATCTCACAAGATATTTCACTCACTAGATTGACTTTGACATTTAACACATCACTGACAATAGCACTGGCGCAGTCTTCAAACAGTGCTGACTTTGCGGTGGAGAGTAGCGCTGCAGCATTTGGTGAAGATGGTGCTTTCTGCGTAGAAGTTGGTGAAAAGAGTAGCCTTCTCCTCTTAGGATCTCGGAAAAGGTTTTCGTTCAGATCCGCCGCTATCCTGTCCCGCAAAAGCTTCAAAAATTCTTCATATTTTAGACCGTTTCGCAAGTGTCTAGAGGCTCGTTCATCATTCACTACAATATTTACTGTAGCACCTGTTTTGAGATGGAGTTCTACGATCTTCTGCACAAAGTGTGTGGGTGGGATACGGTCTCGCACGCAACCCATGGGCGAACATATTACCTTCTTGTATTTCTTTTTAATACATTCATCAACTAGTTCATGGAACGCCCTGTCATAATCTTCTATACTCGGTTTACTGCAGTAAGTAGGTTTGGTCACAAGACCATACACTGCAGATTTCCCCAAAGTTTCTTGTAATGTTAGGTAGTTGCTTAAACAATCAAAACGTTTAGGCTTGCCGAATACTTTTTAAAATGTGACTGCAACCCCTGCTGTCATTTGTCTCGGATCCTCAAAATCCCCAGATATGCAGTGGGCAAATGCAGTATCCGAATGTTCTTTATACTTATTAATTACATCCAACATAGATGCTTCAATCACTTCAATGGTGCCACTAGTTTCTGTTCTTGGGTTTTCGGTCACCGTAGCTTCCGATACTAGCATGACGGTTTCAGGATTTGCCTGTTCTTATTGTGGCTTAGTTTCTGCAGTTACGTTCCTTTTAACTACTTTAATCAAATTCTGGATTTCTTTGCTAAGTAGAAGTTTCCCCTTCCTATTTAGGTGTAAGCCGTGGCGAGTCTGGTAGCATCTATGGAAAAGGTAGACATCCACAAGTTGAATATTACTTTGATTATGAACTTCCTGTCTAATGATTAAGTTTGTGTCTTTAATAAGATTGTTTTCAGGGCTGTTCTCATTTAAGTCATATCTATAAGGTATTGTCGAAATGATTACATTAGTATTACCAAGGCAAACAAGGTTATTCTTAAGTGTATTGGCAAATGTCTTAAGGAACGTATGACTGTTGCGGGCCGTACTTGTGGTGATGTTGTTAGTACCCCCTATTAACACCACAAAATCATTATTTGAGTAGGTTTTTAAGTCAGGAATATTAAGTAATGTATCAAAAACTTGTTCAATAGGAGCTCCAGGTTGACAGTGATTAAAAATGTTAAAGTTGTTCTCACTGATGCGCTCTAGATAGTCGAAGAGATTTCTACCTTGACTGTCACACACAACTGTCAATCTTGGCCTATTTATGGACTTTGAATCCGTGTTATCAGCTAAACTGTCCGAATGCAGTGGAGGTACATGACTTGATATCTGTTTTTTATTCGTTGAGGAGCCTGAGTTGAGTGTGTGTCTACTGTCACAGACATTAGTCTCTTCGGCATTTAGGAGGTTTAAGACCTCAAATTTATTATAAGTTATAATGTGTTGAGAGCGTTTAGACGTGTTCATATTAAGAGAGCCATTCTTGATTTTTCTACTATGTTTTAATGTTACTTTCTGAAATTTATTTAGCTTTGTGTGTTTTTTATTTGTATTACAATCTGAAGTATTGTTTCCTTTCAAATTATTTTGGTAAGAGTCAGATGGAACAGCGTTAACAGTATACATGCCACCAAACCATTCGGTAAAGGGAATGTTCTCTTTTGTTACGCAATAATGGTAAGCAATATATTTCGCATTTGATAAAACATTAATTCCACATTCAAATGAATTCCTCTGTTGTATGCATGGCATTTCCACAACTCTACTAGATTCAATACCGAGTTTGCTAGCAATAATTCGAGCTGATGTGATATTCCTGGAGTTTAGGGAGTCGAAGTGGTATGCCATACTGCTACCCTTAGTTAAGAACAGAAGGCTCCAGTGCGAGCCACTATCATCTTTTAACCCTTCACTAGAGTCACTTACACATAAGAAAACAAATTTACTATTATTAAAATGTGTAAGCTTTAAGCTACCCAGAGCATCATCTTTTGTGCTAAACCTTATGAAGGAAGTAGCTGAAGGTCCAAGGAATAGAATATCATCATTATTAATATTTTCAGACATAGCCAGGAAGTAATCATTAAGTACAGTCTCGTCCACCCATTTATCTCTGCCCCAAGATTGTTTGGTTTCCATTTTTATGAGCTCTGTTGTAGCAGCATCCAACTTATATTTAATGCTAGAGATTGTACTGTCTTTAATATGATTTTCCTCAATTAGCAAGTTATACGAGGCTGTTTTACTTTCCAATTTCTTTTTTAAATTACCAATTTCCAAAAGTAGAGAATTACGGCTTCTTTCGCTGGTTTTAAGTTTAGTTTTAATATCATTAATTAGATTAGTCAACTGGACCTTTTCATCATATTCCACCTCCTGCATTTCAAAGGAATTGTTTGTTTCCAATAACCTTTGTTTTTTTTCTGCATCAAGCTTACATTCCAATAAAGCCTTTTCTCTCAAAGAAGTGTCAAGTCTGTCCCTTTTTCCTTCATTGTCCACAAGGATTGAGTCACAGTTTTTTATTGAATTTGTAAGTTTAGATGTATGATTGTCTAAATCTAAATCTGGTTGGTTAGCTTTTAATTTCTTTATTTCAAAGCAAATTTCAGCGATGGCCTGATGCAAACCTTCTTGATAATCGGTTGAAATTAAAACAATTTCCTCTAGCGATTTCATTTCATACCAAATATTGTTACGAATTAAGTAAAATCAAATCGTAATTATATAATGTCCAGCAAATAATAGGATAACAGACTATAAATAAAAAAGGTGTTAATGTATTATTTCCTTGCCTTTTATTATATTATTCTTGCCTTTTAAGTATAATACAACATATGCATTACAACTGAGTACTGGTATTGCCGCCCAGGAAGTGAAGGCAGCAACAATATTATCAGTTGGTTAAGTCGTAAACAATCTGTGGAGTAGCATCCGAGCGCCCCAAACGGTAGTGGAAATGACTAGATTGCGGGGAAAAATGGTTCTGTGCTTCCTCAACCTGATCTCCCAATGCGCATGCGCGAAGTTCAAGGGCGATGACGTGGCCGCTGTAAGACTCTGTTATCAGTGCTAGTCAACGACCCGGTTCTTAAAATATGTCATTCATTGGATCCTTAAATACTTGTAACTCACCAGAAGGTTATCCAAAACGGATACAGTGATACCAACTCTACTTGCCGCACTATTTAAATGTAACTAAAAGCCACAACTTAACAGAAGTATTAACGTTTAAATACGGAGAACTACAAATCGGCTGTCATCCATGTAGGACCATGCCTACCAACCCCAACTAAGTATGCCCCCAACTAAGTAGGCGGCCAAGTGATGTTATTAAAAGGGTCATTTAATCATATATACATTTCATTACTAATTAATATTTAGCTTATGAATAATCAGTTCAACAAACCAATTATTCAAGTGACAGAGTACTTAATTTATCACTTATCAGTAAACGTAAAAGTTGGTTTGAATGTGTCTTGGGGGGTGGGGGTGGGGTATATGTTATTTAATCTCACTAGAATATTTGTGATACAGAAAAACTTTGACTGAGATAAAAATGGATAGTTGTTTGGCTGTTTATCTAGACGCTACAACTCACACTTATTTATTGAGCCTGATACTATAAATCTCTGCTGTACTACAGTATGGATACGACAACACACTCCGACTCTTGATATTGATCTGGACGGCTTTAACGTTGAGGTAGTACTACTGAATGTTTGTAATCCATTATTATTTAATACTTGAATACACAAATTTAAATTTGTATGTCAGTATAAGATATTATTAAAAATGTGTTGTACCCTACAAACGTATAAAAAGCACAGCCCAAATTAAATTTTTACAAAGGCAATTAATGTTCACAAATGTTTGCTAAAATATGCAAGAAAATCATAAACTACTCACATTATACAGTGTATGAGACAAAATAAACAAGAAGCCTACAAAGTAACTAAATAGTTACGTTTTAGAACAATATTACCAATATATTTGTACATGTATGTATATATATATATATATATTTAAATAATATAATTATAATTATTAATATTATAATACAAATTCAATGTACAAAAGGTAAGCAAAATACATGTTTTGATTCTGTAAAGAAATACAATAGACATTTAAACACTTATAGGGCAATTTTACGCAACAATAATTTGTAAGCATCCATTGATAAACATCATTACCAGAATACAGAGTAGTGGGAGGTATTTTATAGTTTTAGCAATTTTTTTATTTTACTCTGCGTTTTTACTTGAACATCTATTTACGATGTTATCGGTTAACAATGCCTGAGAGTGGTAGATGATGTCGATTCTGTTACATTTTGCTACAGTAAGGTGAGACTGGCTTATGTGATACAGTTGCATAGGTGGAGTATGGACAGAACATTGGGTTTTACGAAAAAAATATATTTTTAGCACTAACCCCTTAATAATACTATCAACCATAGACTTACAAAAGGAACATTTTCTGCAAACATAAAAACCTACACAAGTCTCACTTTCTAACAAAAATACAACGAAAATATACAGTAAACACAGACCCTAAGAGTTTTGAATACTGAGGGGGTTTGTTAGGAGGCTAGAGCAATTGTTGGAAATTGGTTCAATGAAGGGGGATAGAATATCCTTACTCAAAAATATTTGTAAAAGTATGTACTTTCCTAATGGGATTTTACAACAATAAAATGTGTTAAGTCACATTCATGGACTCAAAAATATAAAGTTGAAAAATAAATGTAAGTACTTAAAACACTAGAATCTGACAAAACACATAGGATCACTTTAATAGCAAATGAATTAAAACAAATAAATAAAAAAATGAATTAAGTTATGTAAGCCTGATATTTATTAAATAATGTTGTACTGACCACTAATGTATATTATTAACATTATTAATGTACCACTAATGTACATTAATAATTTTGTGTACATTAAACAACTTCATAAGTGTAATATAAAGTCCCCTTTAATATGCATAAATGATATCTGAATGATTCAATGTGTCATTCAAATTATATTAGTTTTTTTAATTTCTAGAACTCTTCCTTTTTCTATATAATTATTCCTAGAGAAATCCCAGGGAATCCCTTTAGCAATTGTTTCCCAAATCATGAATACTAGCATATTCAACGTGTTATTTCAGTGCATTATCAATCATTAGAAGCATTTGTCATAAAATGGTAAAAACTTTGTTTACAGAACCTGGTATAACATTTTATAATAATTTATAGATTTAACCTTTTTTAATAAAATGATTTATTATGCTATATTTTCTAAGCAGTTATGTCTCATGAGAAAATACAGGTCTAAAATTTACTAAATAAAGTTCAGGGATCTCTGTTGGAATCTTGATTGGTCTTATCAACTATTTAAATAACGAAGATAGTAACGGTTTATTGCTGCAGACAGACCCGTGTCTCATCCCATTTACGACCACTGCAATATATGTGGACAATGAATCTGTCAGACACTAGTGTAAAAACGGAAATACAAGACACATTCACTTTGTTGTCAATAAAACAAACACAAGACTTCGTTTTCTTAATATAGAAATGGTGATTATAGTTACAGTAACCATTTAATGAGCTGTGTTGTTAAAAAAACATATATGGAAAGAAGAATCAACTTTAAAAATTGTTAGGTTAAATTGTATCTAACTTTTAAATGTTATAGGACAACAATATTGTAAGTAATAAAATTATGTCCTGAAGTATAATACTACATAAAGTTATTATATACATTACTATACGAAATAACTGTTAAATAATTATTGAAAACCCAGTTCGATTAAATTAATTGAAACCTATTATAAGTGGTAAGCACAAAAAACAAAATACTAAAAGAATGCAATCATTTGAAATTATAGTACACATAATATAGACGAAATTAATTATATTTTATGACAATCCACAATGAATCTGGACAAGTAGTATATACTGCTTTATGGGACAAATATGCTTGATTAATAAACTCATTAAGCTTATTACTAGATCTAATTTAACCTCTTATAAATAAGATGTAGAACTTTATTAAATCACCTACTAATTGTATATCATTAATAGGTGACATTCAAACATTTATAAGAATGGTTAGCAGTAGGTGATAAACCACCGTTGATATCAGTTTAGACACGATCTAAATGGGTTAACAACTACATATGTTTTATGTTAGCCTTTTCTAGAGGTATGCAATACTAACACAAACGTAACATTTGACCGTGATGACTATTGACATTTAATTACTGGAAGGTTCCACGTTAATTATAATAGTAGATCAAAAATTAAGAACACCGATTAAATAACTTGATGATGTATCTTTACTTAAATGAATGTTACTATAAAAGAAATATATAACTATTTTAATCCTTAACATATAATTTACTTCAGCCTGGAGGTTTGTACGAGTAAAACTAATTCAACAAGTGACATTCTGAGGGAAATTCTAACATTGTAACATTTGATTTTTCTCTCCACGGTACAATATTAAATAAACTGTGTCCTGCGCATTTTACTTCAAATAATATAGGGGTTTCCATAATAAGGACATGTGGTGTATTCTACAGTAAAAACAGGTGGTATATGAAATATAACAATTTATTTTATTCACCACAATAACGGCATTAAATAAGGTGATACAAAGATTAGTTGTTATAGCTGATGTTAGTTCATCAATCATAAAATAAAGGCTACAGAAAATAAGAAGAGGTATATTAAAAAACAAAATATTTTATGTAACAATCTTAATTAGTTGGAAATAGGCCAATTTAAAACAAAAGTAATGTTTGACTTATGTAAAATCATGTTTTTTTATGATTTATTTTAAAAAGCACTTATCCTATGAAAACTTAATAAGATGCCATCACGTATCATTAAAAAAAACATTCTTTTACAAGCCAATCCTAAGATGTAAATGCTGCTTGTAAAATAAGGTCCAGTAACAATCTTGAACTAATCTATAACTTTAAATGTTGTCCAGTAATAAACATTTCAATATTATCAATCGTCATTATCAATAGGCATTATCAATAGGTCTTATCAATAGGCACTATCAATAGGTATTATCGATAGGTATTATCAATATGCATTATCAATAGGTATTATCAATAGGCATTATCAATAGGTATTATCAATAGGCATTATCAATAGGTAATATCAATAGGCATTATTAATAGGTATTATCAATATGTATTATCGATAGGCATTATCAATAGGTATTATTAATAGTCATAATCAATAGGCATTATAAATAGGTATTATCAATTAATCAATTCCTAGTTGAAATTGTTGCGATGGAAGTAAAATTGTCTTAAATTAGTTTTAGTATCGAAACACAATGAAAAAGAAAAATGTATACACGCAGTAAAGTTGAAATCAAATTGCATACTAAGTTATGCATTTTCAATAAAATACCAACTAAATAAATTTTGTGTAAGGCCCTTCACCAGCAATATATGATTTCATTGTGTGATCAATGTAATATATTTGTCTACTTATGCTTATGCTACCTGGTCCTTGTTGATGAAAGACGTGGTAGAAAATATTATAGAGCATATACAGTTTATTAAGTCAAAAAGTTAAATATTTTACATATATATTAATAATGTACAACTGACAAGAGAGAGTACCACCAAATGTCCTGCCTCTGTCTGTAAAGAAGAGATTTCCTTCACCCAGGGGATCCTTTGGTCAACTGTTTACTCTGTAATGGTAGTTGACTGTGTAAATAATAACAGTCTTTGTACCTTACAAATGTCCTGCCTCTGCCTGTAAAGAAGAGAGTTCCTTCACCCAGGGGATCCTTTGGTCAATTGTTTACTCTGTAACGGTGGTTGACAGTGTAAATATTAGCAGTCTTTGTACCTTACAAATGTCCTGCCTCTGTCTGTAAAGAAGAGAGTTCCTTCACCCAGGGGATCCTTTGGTCAACTGTTTACTCTGTAACGGTGGTTGACTGTGTAAATATTAGCAGTCTTTGTACCTTACAAATGTCCTGCCTCTGCCTGTAAAGAAGAGAGTTCCTTCACCCAGGGGATCTTTTGGTCAACTGTTTACTCTGTAACGGTGGTTGACAGTGTAAATATTAGCAGGCTTTCTACCTTACAAAACGATAAAGCTCTCGTAAAATATTACACACTACAACATATGTCAACGTGTTTTGGACCTATGTTATTATATTATATTCAATGATTACCATCATGTAAATGTCGTCAATCATGATCAAAACCATAGACAAAACACTCAGCTAAAGCTCAAGACGATAATATATAAGAATACTAACCATTTGACTCACTAGTAAATAATTACTAACTAAGTTGTGCTATAACAAAATAATGTCACTATTGTCACCAGAATCTCTCTGATTAGAAACCTTTTGAGGTTAGTTTAGCGAATCATGGTACCTATTAAATGTCTAATATTTGTTTAAGAGCATCATCAGTAATTCAATACAAAAAACGTTTCCAGCAGTAATTATAAATACTTAATAAACAGATCTGCATTTTATACAGGACTTTTGGAAATAGAAAAAAAATTATATACAATTTGTGGGAATAATGTAACTTTAAACAAAAGTTAATCCAAGTTGTCAGCTGCCAGTCAAATGTACTCGTAACATCTTAACATCTGTTCAGTCTTTCATTAGTAGTAGATGACTGTTTTTACAGTGCGAAGTTTACTTTTGTATATTCATTTTGTTTTCAGATACAATAACATATTATATTCTTCACTTTTTATATTTTTTTCAAAAATTATTAATAAACTATACTTATTACAGGGCCTTTCGCCAGCAAAGTTGGCATCAACATGCAACACACATTTATTTGGTTATAAACAAAACAAGATAATAATGAGTTTGCAAAACAAATTAAATAATTAAAGGACTATGATTTTTAATAATATACAGTATATTAGATTGTATAACTTACTTTAAAACATGATGATAATAAAGAATTTGAAATAGGCGCACTTTCAATGACAACTGAAGATGAAATAATTTTGTAATAAAATAGGTTTCCCAGGCATTTTAATATTTTGAAGATGAAACAAATTTTATTATTTTTTTAAATTTTATTTTCTGATTTGATGGTTTGTTGCCAAGCAATGTTTGTTGCCAAGCAGCCGTTGTCGGCTGCCAAGGTAGAATGGTGAGTTTACCGACAACGCCAAGAAACACAGAAAACGAAATCACGGAACACGAAACCGAAAACAAAGACACTAAAACTAAATGGAATACAGAGAGGAAGACTAAACTGTCCGAGAGAGACGATGGTAATGCAAACGGCACACATTTAAAACAGAAATTGTGGGAAAATGTAAAACAATGCAAACAATTAATATTAAAACGTTTTTTGAATAATATTATTACTAATACAAATAAAATAAATAAATAATGTCTTTTGTTGTGAGCGATTATCAGTACATTTGATCTGTTTTTCATATTGACCGAGTCAGAACTAAAAGTAATCAAATATATTCAAAACATAAAATACAATAATTAAAATAATTCTACTTGGAATAATAACTAACATGATACAACTCCTTTACTTTCTTCTTGAACGTATCAAATGAATAGTTTTTTACATCAGGGAGAAGGGAGTTATAGCTCTGAGGGCCAAAGTAAAAAAACATTGTCTGCGTCGGACCAGACGGGGGAAGTTATACTTCTTTGGCCGTTCGCACACACTCACTCACACCCACAGATAGGCAGGATATATAAATGAAATATAAGACATTTTTCTCTGTTATTCAATATATTTCTCTTCAATATAGTAGCTTCATCATTATACTACACACCTATATATTATCAGTAATTTCTTCTATAAACATTCTTTCATCTTGGTTATTTTCTGGTTCCTCATTAGAAATCGTACTGTATTCCAAGAAAGACACAATCGGTTTATGATAACTAAAGTAACTAACAAATATTATAGATTCAAAGTTCTCAAGATATCTACTAAATACAGCATCGATGGTCGTTCCGTATCTGGTCGTACTTTGGTTCTTATCATTTGATATTACCAAGTCTAGCTTGTCTTTTCCGATTCATGTTCTGAATCCCTTTTTCTCCCCCCCCCCTTTCCCCGATGAGAACGACAATTATTCTCCGGATTACCGGTATAATTCTTCACTATATTACTCACTATTAGTTTCTTTGTGTACTAAATTATAGACTTATCACACACAACATTCACTACAGCGAAGTTAATAATTCCAGTTTTTTAATATTATTAAAATTCAACGCGGTATGTTCACTATACAGAAAGCAAGAAAAAATGTTTAAGAACAGCTGAGTGCAACAAATGTCCATCACGAGTTTCTTCTTTCTGGCCACGAGAGAACTGCAGTCAAGGAGTACCTGACAAAAGGACGTAAGGCGTGGCCTACTTAGCCACTCCCAACGTATCACGCAAAACGCGTAACGTGGTTTTTCGACCAACAGCCCATCCCAAAAGTATACAACGGACGCAAAGAAGTATAACTTCAAAAACCATCGCTTGCTAATTTCATGTTTAACATGAAATTAGCAAGCGCATGAGATCCTGACAAAGTTGACGCGTCCTGGCCTGTGCACAGGTTAGCAGGTTATCTTTCAGGTAACCGGGCCTACTTGTTTGCAGTGTTTTATGGACTATCACTACTGTCCGCATTTTACAAATGTCCTTGACAGGAAGCAGATCGGCTTCCTTGCGGTATTTTGATATATGGTCGTATTTTTTTAGGTTGTAAACAAATCTTAGGGCACTATTTTGCAGTCGCAAGAGTATTACTGAATTCTCCAAAGTTAGACCAATACTATATACTGGAAGTGCATACTCGATCAGTGGAAACACCTACGACCTGACTATTTGCAACTTGGAAACCTGCGGAATCAGATTTCTAAATCGATTTAATACCCTTAGTGTGCACATCACACGTTGAACTATTAACTTAACATGCTTTGAAAAATTCAACTTTGTATCAAGTTTGACTCCTAAGACCCTCACATTGTCGGTCATCTCCAAGGGCTTGTTTCCCATGGAAACAGAAACAATAGAAGGGTCTGAACGTGAAGAGGGAAAATGCATCACAGTTGATAGTAGTAGGGATTTGCCATTCCTGGCCCAGAGATTGAATTTCGGTCAGAGATTGAATTTCGATATATATATATATATATATATATATATATATATATATATATATATGCTTAGATAAGTTTAGATTGATAATTTCCCAGTTTGCTCGGATGGTTGATAATTTTGTTTTTGTAGTGCTAGGCGTGAATTTTGATGGGGGAAAAAATATGAGTGTTGAATGTTCTAGTTTTACGCGTGGGGTTGAGTTTTGTCTACCGTAATTTCTGTAGGTGTAGATAAACAATGTTATTTACAAATGGGTTCAAGATCAGGTGATTGTCTTGATCCACGATTGTAACAGTGATTTGCTGTATTTTTCACAGGGCACTATCTAACGGAGCATAATATCTCTGGAGCGGCGTTTCTGATATTTTGAAGCCCCGCGGTACGGCTGGGAAAAATGTGTATAGCAGTCGATGTTCTTTGTGCTTGTGCAAGTGTTCGTCGTGATTGGAGTAACTGTTTTCAACCAAATTGCAATGTATCTCGACTGTATCCACAGCTCTGAGATTCGGTGGTTTCGTGGCTTTTATGACATGGTCGGCCATGTAGTAAAAACGTTCGTTACTGTAGTCTTCTTTTTCCTCAGACTGCATTTCGAACCCCAGCAGGTTTCGTATTGTGGAGTCGAAACTGAACTTGAGCGGTGAGACTATCGATACCCTGTCATCCATTTTCGCTATGCTGAACCTTGCAGAATCAACCACGTTCAGTGTTTTGAGGAACTCACTGCACTTGACCTGTAGGGTGTCTAGCGTCCAGTGGCCTTTCTGAAAGAGAAGCGCTCTCGGACCAATGTTCTGTTGTTCGGCGTTAGGACCTACCCAAAAGTACATCGTTCCATCTGTCGGATGATTAGCGATATTGTTTTCCGAATAAAACCCGTACAGAGCCAGTTCGTAGTCATCTTCATCGCGCAAATATATTGGGTGCTCCAAGTGAAGTGTGATCACCGAACCCACTCCAACCAGTTTGAACAGCATTATGATTTTTAAAACTCTTTGTCTCCCATACACATACATAGGTGTCTCTTAAAAGTTACTCTCGATCGATGCGAAAAAAATTGTTTATTTAAATAGCCGTGTTTGCCACATGTTATTCAGGTGTGGAGGCCCTCACACCATTCTCGAGAGCTTCAAGTTTCTCCTCGATCTGTTCGAGCCTTTCGTTTGTTTTTCTCTTCAACTTTCGGATGGCATCGAATAGTTCATTGAGCTCTAGTCGAAGTTTGATTTCGACTTTATCGAAAGCTTGCAACGTTTCATGGGAAAACTCTCTTTTCATCTCATTGATTTTAGAATCGACGTATTGTGCACTATTACCACCAGCAACAAAAGTGATGTTCGTATCACCAAATTTGTTGATGTGAAAAGTACTGCCACGATAACTCTCCATAGTTATAGTCTCTTACCACCAATACTTCCAAGTGTATTTGTTATCTCGTAGACACCGCACGATATCATTCCAATCTTCACTTTTGTCGTTACGTCGTAACACCTCAATACATAGGTGGCCGCATATCGGAGGATCATCAAAATCTTGGACGCTGTCGATGTTGTATTTGAGATTGTCTGCACCCAAATAACGTACCAACTCTAGTGGTGGTCTTGCATCACCGAACGAGTCGAAGTATAATTTATGTTCTCCCCGTTTTACGTAACACGTCCAGTGGGTGCCATTAGATGATATATCTCCAAGATTGATGACCCCACATTCGATTGGGCTAGGTATTGACGGTAGCATTTGACGCATAAACACGCCTCGAAAATTTTCTATCTTTAGCATTTTGATGTAATTTTCAATTTCAGCGAGCTAAAGGGGCGTGATCTTTTTTTATTATTACCAAGCAGTTTGTCTAACTTGGAGTTGATGCGCCGTTTAAGACCTGAACCTTTAGGACCGATAATACTGTCAAGTTCACTGTCAATTAGTTGTTTCAACCACGGTACGAACTTATTCTTGAGTAGTGGTGCTATTGTGTGCCTCACAACTGGTGAAATTAAACGTTTGCCACCAGGTACATCTGTTTCGACAAAATCTAGCATCTCTTTCAAGAGACCTCCTTTTTTGTTCATTGAAAGCTGTCCGTATGAAAGCTCCATCCGTAATCCTTTATTATCTTTTTTCGCTTTGACTTTACGTTGGTGCTGTCTTGGTGTGAGCAAGATATCATCGCCGCCACACATAGTCACTTGGTCTTTCGATAGACCAATACTCGCACTCTGCCGCCTTCGGTAAGCGGTGCGGAGCTTACGTTTCTGTCCATCCGACAGCCTGATTTTATGATGATGTAACACAACCATAATCATACACTTATAACTAAGTCATGGATATTTACTGTCCAAAGTGTAAAATAAAAACGAGCTCAATAAATGTTGAGACTTTGAAAACGGTAAACGAAAAGTGGCGACACAAGGCACAATGCGTAGTTTGTGGAAAAGAAAAGAGTACATTTATTAAAGCTCCGGATTTTGCTAACCAAATTAAACCTTCCTTGATCGAAGCGAAAGAATTGCATCGACCAGTGATAAAGAAATCTCCGAAACGAAGAATCATAACGCTTGGAATCGATGATTTGTGGGCTGCCGATTTGGTCATCATGGATAGGTATAGAGGTGAAAACGACGGCTACAAGTACATTCTAAATGTCATAGACACGTTGTTAAAATATGCTTGGTCAGAACCATTAGTCAGAAAAAGTGGATCTGATGTGGCCGAGGCATTTAGAGTTATATTAGAAAGAGCTGGGCAATGCGGGCACGAGTCACCCAATCTACTTCATACAGACAAAGGGCGTGAATTCGTAAACAGTGACTTCAGGCGTTTGTTGAAGGAACATGAGATCAAGATGTATCATTCTGAGAATGAGGAAAAGAGTGCGATAGTAGAAAGATTCAACCGTACTCTAAATGAGAAAATGAAAGTACAATTTGAAGTGCGTAAGTCATTTCGTTGGATTGACATTCTCCAGTCTTTACTGAAAGACTACAACATCAGTTTTCATAGAACGATTGGTATGATGCCAGTTGAGGTTAATGCGGAATGTGAACCTGAGCTTAGACGCAGATATGCAAGCAGGGATGAAACAACATCAGCAGTGCGAAAACCTACACTCAAGATTGGTGATAGAGTTAGGATTACGAAAAATAAGGGTCACTATGCAAACAAGTACGGACGCAACTGGACTCGAGAAGTATTTACCGTTTATCAAGTTAATAATACAAATCCAGTCACATATAATATCAAAGATTCAGAAGGAGAACATATTATCGGATCGTTTTATCAAAAAGAGCTCCAAAATTCAGTATTTTAAAAATGAACAAAAAAATAAAGTTTTTTTATTTATTTTTATTTATTTATTTATTTATTTTTTTACCTAGCAAAATGTGATTGTATTTCGAGTAATGTCATACGTGAAGTTTGTTTCTGCGACAACAACAACGTAAGCTGTGGTACCACTGTTCGCTGCTGGAGGTGCGACTGGATTTATAAAGTCTAACTCAACTTGTATATCGCTTCTAGATCTGTATGTCGACTGTGGATGTAGATGATTATCTACGACCATTATTGGAAAGTTGCTTTGGAAATTCTCAGGAGTTAACATAACATCAGAATCCCCAAAGTTCACCATTCGAAAACGTACATACTGCCGGCCATTTCTTGAGCGTAAATGTAATTCAATCGTTTTACCAGTTCATTGAGATTGCTGATGTATTTGTATTCTACCGGCCTACTGCTGTAGACTGCCAACCCAGACCCAGTCATTTCATCATTATTGTCAGTCTTTATATTTTCTTCCCAAATTCGTTTGATCATGCGTTTCCATTTACGACCCTGACTCGCTTTCGGTCGATTTGAAAGAGGGTCGTTTTTCTGAAATATGGAATTTGTTCTGAGCAATATATCTTTGTATGCATTCCAATCGTCAGGCGTATAGTTGTCATCACTAATGTAATCGTTCTTCGTCAAAAGACGCCAAAGACCAACCGTGCCTTTGTAAGTTTTTTGATCTTTTATTAGTACGATATCGTCGTAACTAAACGTGATCGGCTCGGATCCAATTTTAGCTTGATTAGCATTGTCATCGTACCAAATACCGAACTGAGCATCTCGGGCTTTAGGTAAATAACTTGATGCAGTCAATCCCAGTGTAATTTTCTTTGTATCCATCAGTTGTTTAAACGATTGATTCAATTCTTGTGAAGGAGTATCTATGTCAGAACGCTCAGTCAACGGGCTTCGTCCTTCTGGTGTACCAGATATCGTTAATGGTATTCGCATGAGTTGTCGCATACGTAGTCTTTTACGTTCTTCCATTTCTTTAGCCTCGTTGACGGCATCTTTCTCTTTTTGTTTTATGATTGCATTCGTTATGGGCTCATACTTTTTCTGCCTTTCGCGCATCTCCTGCATTTCTTGCACGTATACACTGGAAAATTCATTCTTCAAATTATTGTTCAGTTCCTCCAACTGTTTGGCTTTTACCACCGTTAGAGGCTCAGACTCCTTAGGAAGCGGAGTCAAAATGTTGGGTGGTTTTTCTGAAGGGTGGTGCTCTATTGATGGTCGAGAGCCAGATGACCGCTCCTCTTTCTCAGTGGCTCTGAATTTGCGTATAAGTTCTCACTGTAGCTCTTCAAGACGTTTTGCTTCCAATACATTAGCCATAGTGCTACACTTATATAAATACAGTCTGTTAGATTTTTATCTTGCAACTGGCTTGGGTATAAGTTTTTCATTTAACATACATTTGTACTTTCCCGAGTGTACTTTTTTGTTCATGTCAATAGATAGAAAGCCGTGTGGTTGACTCCAACATTTCTTGCACATAGATTCAAATTGGATGTACGACATATCTGAGCCGACAAAGTCTTCATATATTCGCTTGCTGTATTGCTTATTCTGATTGAACACGCAAAGTAGATTGACATTGTTACAGATTACTTGCATATCCACACGCCCATAGCTCTGGCTGAGATACACACAGGATATGAGTTTATGTCGACGTCGAATAAAGTATTCTTTTATTGGGGTTTGTTTTTCAAGAAGGCAGTCGTCGAAAACCACCAAAGAATTTGGTTCACATTCATCAACTGAGATTAGGTCTTCGCAGCTTGTATAAAAAAACGCTATCTGTTTCCCTAACTTCACCCCAACTTGGGCGTACATGTCACGAAGGTTAGAGTACGCAGTCTGATCGATTGATCTACTGAACACGTACAAGTTCTTAAATGTCAACCCTTGGCTGTCGTAAATAAAGTTCAGCAAAAGATTCGTTTTCCCACTACCGGACGGGCCAACAATTAAACAGCGTAGTGGTCTCGGTATCAGGTCGTTGTCGAAGTAGTCATTAACATACACTTTGATATCCATTCCAGATGGGTACTTATAAGTGGGGTATTTTATAATGTCCCCAGGTTAGTGATTTGATCCCATCTTCTAATATGTAGCGTTTGTCATCTTTACTACTCAGTGATGTTTTGAATAGCTCAACACTGAATAGTTTATGCCTAGAACTACGTATCATGTTCATAGATGCGTATTTAGTTTTCCCTTTGAACAGACACTCTTTGTAGTCTGTAAATGATATCTCATTTTCCACAACAGACTTTTTAACCCCTTTAGATCGTTTGGAGGTTTTCAGTTTATCTAGTTTATTTTTTTCGTCATTCTTTTCTCCGTCTTCTAATTGATACGCGTACATTTTGGATCTAAGCCCGATGAATTCTCGCATGATAGAACCCTTTAGTTCGTCTTTCATTTTGCCCAATATTTTTTTGTTAACTCGGGGCATACCGTACGGATTGTTTTCTGCATAATCACTAGTGTCAAAATATTTAATCATACTTTGCATATCCTGATAAAAATCACTTGTTTCTATCTTGTACGTAAGAGAATCTGTGTCTGTATATTGCAATGATATTTTATCGCCGTAACGTTTTTTCATTACATTATAATGGAATTTGTACATCATCAACTTTGATACGTCGAGAACACACGCACCTACATATATGGGTTTGTTAAATTTCGTTTTTACTTTAGCCATATGAACCGCAGCTAAGTTTTCACAGAAAATCGTCCGGCTCGCGAAATTAGGTTTGGCAATCAATTTCTCAAGCTGGTCACATTTTGAAACGAGACGAATGTCTACACGGTTCCGAATATTTTCCATAGTCTTTCCGAATACTGCATTATTCATCAGTTTATAGAAATCCTTCTCAAAGTCGTTTTGGGCTTTTATGTGATACTTCGTGTTTAAGTTGATATATTTTTCGAGAAATTTTGACTGTACGAAACTTATTATTCTGTGGATCTTCGTGACCTGCATACCCAATGATAAATAGAGTTTTAAATTACGATAGTGTAAAACATATCTTTCTTTGTTGTATAGAGTGGTTAGTAATTTTGCTTCTTTAGACCCTGGTGGACACATTCGCTCAGGAGCTAGGGGGAGATCAGAATGTTGATCGTGTAGGTTTTCAGGGTACACCAAGTCAACTTCAAGTATATAACCGATTGTATCATCATCGTTAATTTTTGTAACATCGAAATACTCTATATCTGCACCAATGTCAGCTCCATCTTTCACCCAGCGAAAGTCTTTTATCGGCATCGGCTGACTCATCGCATGACCGTAAAGATTGTTCATATCTAGATAGGTTAGATATTTGCATGGAAGGGTTGAGTCATAATCTTTCATATAGGGGTTGTTAGCTTTAGCGTGACGGTTCGAGCATTGAGATATTCCACCTCGAACCATTTTTTCCCACATCAGTAGCATATTAACATCAGACAATAGGTCAAGTTTTACATTTGTAGTTTTCAGCATCGCACTCCAAGCTAGACCTGGTGCTGTGAAATACCATGCCGGATCTAATTTGTATATTCCCATGCACACATCTCTAAAATTGTCCATGACATCAGCCAGTAGCAGTACATCTGTAGTGTTGTATAACAGGGTGTATTCCTTTAGGTCTTTAACTCCTAGATCATGCCAGACCATAAAAGCGTGTTTGTAATCTTGCTCTGTGATATTGGTCTTATTTAATTTATTATAAAATGCTGATTTTGGCGGTAGTGATGTCTCAATGTACTTGTCCAACGAATCCATATAATCGTATGGATAGACACCCTTCCTCAGTAGCAGATCTACAGATTCATTCTCATAGTGTTTGATAGTATGCATTAGTTTACTTTTAGGGAGGTTGCTTACGAGAGTGTCCAAACTGAGACTCATAAATTTGAAAGAATCAAGGAATCATAGTTTAATACCATTTTCCACCTTCACAGTAAACGAAATGTACCGCTCTTCGTTGTTTGGTATTATATCGATAGTGCTACCACGCTCTCCGAATTGCTTAATGAATAGGTGTGTATCATAACCAGCCAAGTTGTGAATGAAGACGGGTATGAAATTAGGCACTCTATAAATCAAATTACATTTGTTATGGGCAACACCTCTGAATTTACCGGTTATATGATCATGATCCATCACGCGGTCATCTTCTAATACTCTTCTACATATGTGACATCTGTTGGTGATTTTAACCTCTCTCAATTCAAGATCAGTCAGTGGTAACATTGGAACCGCCTTCTCACTGTTGTAGCGTTTAAAGATTTCCTCCGATTCACATATTAATGTATCTACAAATTTGGAAGCTGCATCCTCGCCGAAATAACTAACTGGTGGTTTATAAATACCTCTGTCGTGTGTTCCATACAAACAGAAACTTATTGGTCGATGTTTTTGATATCGCAGGGTATAGGGTTCTGTGATTCCTTCGGTTGGATCCTTCTCCTTTTGTGCTTCTTTTATTGGAATCAAACAACATTCGAAATCAGCGTAGAATACAAACGGGACTCTCATCGAGCAGTTGAATTGTCTGAATTTGATGAAAGCACCTTCATCTGGCAACTCGACTCTCAAAGCTTTGTGGTTCCCACAGTCCAATTTATGTTTATCTAACAAATCCTCTCTTCCGAAATGCTGAAGACATCGTCTGCACAGCCAGATTCTATGTCCATTTTTTGTCACTTGTGAATTCACTAATTTTTCCAGATTCTTTATGTAACAGTAATGAGCTTGCTTTTCATTTTTCATATACAACAAATCTACGTGTTGCACTTTTTCTTCATTTGTAACTAGGAGAGGATAGATTATAAACTTTTCGTCATAAGCATATATGTTAATTGAAATACCGGAACGTTCCTCAAATGTCAGAACTTTGGAAGTCTGTACCGGGAAATCAATACCTTTAAGATATTCGTCAAATTCATGTTCATGTGCTTTATACTTGCTCACCCGTTGAGAATGTTTCTTTGCTGGGTAAAGTGCGGCTAAATTGCTCCACAAGAAACACTTTTGATCATTATTTTCCACATTGATAACAGCTTTCCGGGTTTCAATAGCTGGAGGTAGTGGTATGTAGCTAGCTCCCTTCAGGGGGATATATTTGTTCAATCTAATTTCCATGCCTTCGATATTTTTGAGCGTCCATTGTGATCCGTTCTCCTGAAATTCCTCCATCTGGGCCATGATTTTTTTCTTTGTGCTATCGTAATATTCTGATATATCTGAAGTGGGCAGTAGTACTGTATTTTTCGTTTTGAAATTTATGGTTCGCTCAATAACCTTGCCATCTGCTGGCCGTTTGTAAACAGCGAAAAACCAAACGTTAGCTTTTAGGTTATTTTTCAATATTTCATTTTAAATCAGCTCAATGACTAGGGGTTTATACGCATTAAAGAAACGGAACACATCTTTGAATGCTAGTTGATTAGCAATAGTGTAGGTTTTCAATCGTCCCTTGAAAGCGGTTTGTTTTTCACGGATAGCCTCGGCCAGTGATTGTAGTTCGAATGTTTCTTCTTTCTCTTCATCCACATTGTTCTGTGGCGATTTTTCCAACGTTGGATCATCTGGTTTGTTTTTATTTTTCAACTTGGGGTTCTCAATTACAGTACACACAGAATCTGAATCTGAACTTAGATCGTCGTCGTCGTCTTCTTCTTCTCTTTTATCAGTTTGACTCAGTGGTGAATATGAGGGACTGTCTGGAAAGTGAAGTGGAGATCCATAAACGGGGCTGTTTGGTATATTCAATGACGATTTCTCGTTAATGTTGTTGTTTTTTTTTTTAGGTGAATATGTTAAATCGAAATCGAGATCATCTTCATCCCAACTCTGATTATGTGTAGACTCTGGTGAATGAGGTGGAGATCCCATTATATTTCTAATTTTATTCGAATCCGAATGTACAACTCTTTTTGGTGGTTCAAACACGACTTCTTCCTTTTTAGGATCGTCTAAAAATGACAAATCGAAATCAGATATGGCATCTCTAAATTTAGTTTCGTTCCAATTTGGATTTCTACGTGCTTCTGAGATTACGTTACCCAATAATTCTATAACATTATCTATGTCAGCCTCCCTCAAATATGATTCAGGATCAGAACTATCATGATCTTCGGGCTTTGACTTAGGAGAAGCAATCGGGGAATCAGGTAGTAGGCTGATTGAAGAAGGAATGGGGACTGACCAATCTACCTCAAAGTCAGGAGAAGATACTGGGGAAGCTGGTAGAGGGCTGATTGGAGAAGGAATGGGGGCTGACCAATCTACCTCAAAGTCAGGATGAGGAGTAGATACTGGGGAAGCATCATCTAGCAATGGGCTATTTGGTCGCTTGTTTGTCTTGCGAGCGTAAGCTCTGGGATTGATTGGTGTCGTACGTTTACTTTTCATAAAATCTTCATCGTATGTCTGGAGTGGTTTTACAGGCCGGCGATTAACTTTCGACTTCGGATATTTTGCAACAAGTTCGGATATTTTAGGACCTGAGGCTGGTAGTCGTTGAGCAAAACGTTCCTCTATTCTTTTGATTGTTGGATTGGACACAACGAAATCCGAAGGTAGCATCATCCTCCTTTGTTTGTGGTCCTCAGATTTTACATGGGAAACCAAATTAGACTTTTCGATAGTCTTCTCACATACCTCACACAATACTGATTCTGTGCAGTATGGTTGCATCATTGCCCTTCGTTTATGAACCCTCGATTTTACATATGAGGCATATCTAGGTTTTTCAATAGACTTTTCGCATACCCAACACATTATTGATTCTAGAGCTCGTTTGATTCCAAAACGTTTGACTCTGTTGCGTAGCATCGTATTAGTGTTACACTTTTTGGATTTGCTGTGTCTAAGCATATTACGAATAGAAACTTCGGTGCCACATATAATACATGCCTGTTTTGTAGCATCATTCGAAATTGAGCTAGTCGGAATATCTGGAACTGCAGCCGTTTGCTCAGGAGAAGAAGTCGTGATGCATCTTTTCGATTTACGATGCCGTGACATGTTGGATGCAGTCCCTTCAATTCCACACTTTGGGCATGGTTTCTTTTGCGAATAGTTTGATGCCTGGTTGAATACTGGCATTGCAGTGTTAGGATTATTTGAAACTGCGATACTCAAACAGCGTTTCAATTTACGGTGTCGTGACATATTTTTAGCCAGTACTTCAACACCACATGCTGGACAAGTTTCCTTTTGAGGACATACAGTGGTGGTTGAAGGAAAAGGTCCGAGCGCTAGCACCGTTGATTGGTAGCCTGTGGAAGCTGCGGTACATTTTTTCGTCTTACGATGTCGAGACATATTTGATGCATGTACAAACGCATTGCAAGTAGGACATTGCTTCTTTGAAGCCATATCGTTAGCACTCAGAAGTGCTGATGAGTTGACATTAGTCTTATAAGTAGCCATTTGCATGGAGTTAGCTGTCTCCTCTGACCACCCTGAACATTTGTCGTATTTTTGAGTGGAAGAGTGAAGAAACGACGAAGCTATATCGTTAGCACTCAGAAGTGCTGATGAGTTGACATTAGTCTTATAAGTAGCCATTTGCATGGAGTTAGCTGTCTCCTCTGACCACCCTGAACATTTGTCGTATTTTGGTGTGGAAGAGTGAAGAAACGACGAGGACGACGAGAGAAGATAAACGTCACCTGAACGACACGTAAACGAAACCTGAACGACACGTAAACGAAACCTAAACGACACGTAAACGTCACCTGAACGATACTTGAACGTTACATGAACGATACGTGAACGTTAAGGGAAGACTTTTTTGAGTATTGTGGAAGATGTGAAATTATTGTAATAAAGTGATGAGGGGCGAGGGAACATGACAGCCAAGTGACGGAGCAGACGCATCCACCACCGAAATCTCAAGCAAACAACCGCGCGAATGTTATCGTGTCAAACAACCCAGCGGGGAATGGGTGCCGCGATCGAATCACTTATAATGTTCCGCAAACACCGCACCGCCGGGACTGCCTACACAGCGCGTGCCGCGATCGAATCACTTATATCACCGCGCCGCCGGGACTGCCTACACAGCGCGTGCCACGATCGAATCACTTATAACACCGCACCGCCTACACAGCGCTCCGCGAAACGATGCCACTGCAGAAATCTCGACCGGCGTTCTGGCCAGATTCACCGCGCAACACTCGAACCCATTCACTGCGCACCAAAACTAAAACACAACTTTCAATTCACGCCTAGCACTGCGAACACAAAATTATCAACCATCCGAGCAAACTGGGAAATTATCAATCTAAACACATCTAAGCATATATATATATATATATATATATATATATATATATATATATATATATATATATATATTATATATAATAAAAAATATTACTATGTATAAATATATATATATAATATATATATATATATATATATATATATCGAAATTCAATCTCTGACCGAAATTCAATCTCTGGGCCAGGAACGGCAAATCCCTACTACTGTTGATTTGTCAGGGTTCAGGTCAAGTCCATGCCCCATGATCACGACTTCACACTTAGCAAGTCATGGTTAATGAGCTGTGTGGCTTTTGCAACGTCTGAAGGTGGAAAAGTCAAGAGTAATAGGGAGTCATCCGCATATGAATAAAGAGAGCAAGAAGTCAACGCATCTTCCAAATCAGCACTATAGAGAAGAAACATGACAGGCCCTAAACAGCTGCCTTGTGGACTCCTCGACTCCAAGGAAGCATCTCAAAAAAGCGTTCTTCTAACTTGGTCATCTGTGTCCTGTCATTAAGGTAAGAATGAAACCATTTTACAACAGTGTCATTAAACCTGTATATGCCAGTATCAACAAAGTTATAGTCGGACAAAAAATAACCGAGATATATAGAAATTTGTGTTGAGAGGCAGCAAAAAAGCTATTTGTTTTTATATGTTTTTCTGCCTCTCAACACAAATGTCAATGTGTGAAAGTCGGTAATAAACAAGTATATTTAGTAGTTTTTAATTGTTTTTACAATTTCCGTTTAAACATTTAAAATGACCACCTTTTTGAAATTTGAAATTGTATAAAGTTGACTTTTTACTAAAATATATCGTTGTTGTCTAACCATGCATAACTAGTTTTAAAGAAGATCAGTTGAGCAGACTTGGAGATAAAACTTATTTTGTGAATAAAAAAGAAAGTGGTAGATATCTGGTAAACGAAACTTTCTTGAAAAATAATAATAACAATAATTATTCTTAAATTTCTCTTTATTTTTGCCTATAAAGCCATTTACCGAAGTTTGGCTCCATACTTTTTGGACGCCCTGTGTAAAGTAGAATATAGTTAAACAAATATTGTTTTTTTTCTAAAATCTAAGCTGTCAAATTATTCTGTCCCAGCTTTTAGTTACTGTCATAACTATTAATTCTGAAGTTACAAAATCCGTCTAAAAACGACCGTCCTAAAACATAATCCGTGAAAATGCACTTTTATAAATATAATAATGACGGTTGATAATGAATGAGATTTTTTACGACTATGATAGAAATTGTACCCTTTTATTGAAACGATAGTGATTTATAATTCTACTGTGCTATAATGTTATAACTTTTATTTAACAGTCTGATAAAAGCTTACGTATTAGTGGCCAATTACAGTAATGTGTTTCCAATATACTCGCACATTTACCAGCAGAATTTAGAACGTTTGGTTCTAGTAATTATTGCTTCATAAAGTGTAAACTAGGCCAATTTTACTCTTAGTAATTTATGTGATGAACTGTAATTAAAATTTGATTACAAGTAAAAATTTAAAATTGTTTTAAATTTTAGAATTATTTTTATCTGTCTCATGATTTTACAAATATACCTTATTAGAATATATTTGGTCCAATATTATGTCTAGGTATTTCGGGTTGGACGTTTATATGGATGGGAAGTGTAAACTCCCAACAAGAGGGGAAAGTGGTGGAGGGTAGGCCGAGTGGTATAAGGTGTCAGGACTAACTCAAACCTGAGTAAGTTAGAGATAGGACAGGTTTGAATTCTGGTCTTGACTGGAAGCTTTTACCAGTAATGTAATAATTTTATGTAATTGTAATGTAATAATATACTACCAATTATAATGTTCACCTTGTAATTACCGGTTCTCCATCAAGCTATGTCTTAATAAGTTCTACTTAAACATAACTTTTTTATTGGATCAGTTTTATTTCATTGTTTTATATGTAGAAGAAAAGAATATATGAATCAAGGTGATGAATTTAATTATTTCCTTATTTATTTTAAGATACCATTATCATTCCTGAACTGTGAGTGTTTGAAATTTAACCATTTTTTAGTCAATTAAATAATTATATTCTAGCTATTCATAGTACAAGTTGAAGCTTGTAATTCATGGTGTAAAATGGCCATTTTGCAATATAGTGAAAAATAGCAAAATTACAATTCGTTAGATATCAACATCATTGTAATTTAATAAACTTAAATTTTGTATCAATTTTAGTGGGGAGGGTTGACCAATAAAGACAAAGTTCTCTTCACCTGTTCAGACCAGCCCATTTTTGTTTTGTAGGCTTGTTGTACCACCGGCCAAACGTGACTTTCAAAGAAGGTCAAATAAGAAGTCTAGTCATCTATTAGCATCTCTTCACTGCAGTAAAATTGCCTACATTGTTGATCTTTGATTTCTAATAAATATTTTCACTGCTGTTTGAAAGTAAATTGTTGTATTGGTCTGTTCATGATCCCACCCACCCAACGTGCCTTTACGCCCACCCAACATACGTCTTCATATGACCTTGCACCTACCCAGTATACGACGTGAAGTGACTTTGTACCGACTCAAAATACGTCATGATGTTCCTTTCCACCCACCCAAAATACGTCTTGACATGCCTTTCCGCCAACCCAACGTATTTCTTGGGTTTTGTTCTATGGGACCTACAGCTTTACGTGGAATCCGAACCACATAGTGTTGGTCTGATTTTCAGGTAACTGACAAGTCTGACACTCAGTTATCTCCCCTACACAACATCTGAACCTTGACTACCATTCAACACGGTCACTCCAGACTTCTCTAGTATTGTCTACGTTGATGCCAACACCATTGAGCGGACACAGTGTCGGTATTAAGAGAACCGAGCATATAACCTATCGCCTACAATCTCCCAAACACTTTGTCCCTAAGTAGCTGGGTTACAACACTGCGCCACCAGTGCGCACTTTAAATGAGTTTAAAATGAGTACATACTACAAAGAAACCTATTATAGGCTACATTTACATGATTATTAACCAACAGCATAAATCATAACAATCGACTAATACAACAAAACCATAGTCTTGCAAGAAAGGTATATTGCAGATAATATTATATTAGTTTCCCTTGATAATATTATTTTGACTTATGATCAAATGTATGTTAATCTTAGTTGGAACTTAGACCTCTGAAAACTACTACGACTCTGTTGATGTTTTTTTTTTTTTTATAATTAATAAGAAGTTATAAAGGTACCTGTTATTGAGATAAGAGGTTAATAATGTAAATATTTATTATTATTTTGTGAATAGTGCGCATTTTTAAAAAGAACATCAAGTTTGGCATAATTATAATTAAATCATACAAGTCAAATAAAATAAGTGATCGGAATAAAAAATAACTACAAATTATAAAATTAAAAAGTACATATTTTGTCCCTTTCGGCATGCGCTCTGCTGTATTGCAATTTTTAGAGACGTACATGGTAGTACTTACAGGATAAAACTATATTAACACATTACGTGCTAAGGCCGTATTTTCGTTTTCACCATGTGTGGCTTGATATATAAATTAAAAACTTACTCCAATGGCTGAGATTTTTTTTCAAAACTCATTTTAGAGATTGTGTAGTGTCCATTTATGACTGTTAGAAGTAGTCTATATATGTGGATGGCTAAAAAAAACTAATTTTTATGTATGGCCGTCTAGTCGGCCATCAGCCCCTGGTGAACGTCTTTTCCGAAAAATTTACGTCCAATAATTTTTACACCACTTTATTTTGTAATAAACTAGTTAGTAATATAAGAAATGAAGTAAAAAAAATAAATAAATAAATAATCTACGGTACTATTATCAGGTCCATTTCTAAAATTTCTTGAACATTTTTCTAATCAGAGATATATTTTTCAAAACATACTACAGAACACAATTCAGTTTGGTCAGGGTGTTTTTAGAACATAAATACAGTATTTTTAACTTTTCCTTCTTTGCAATACATTCTAGGTCTTTTTAGTTTAATTTTATTCATAATTTATCGAATAAACAAATTAAAAACAGTAATAGAAACTCAAGAAAAAAAAACCTGTAACCGGAAATGGAAAACCACGTCTTACTCCTAGAATACCGCAGAAGTGCAGAGACCTACTTGCAGGCGAACCTGGAAAAAGCTGGGCGATGACTGATTCAATAATATGAGTGAGGAAGTATGGCCGACTAGAGGGCCATCAGCCACTGACCGTCAGACTGTCACGTAGCACTGAATGTGTCAATAAAATTACTTCTAGCAAATTTATACAATTACTATGATAAATCACAAAGAACAATAGTTTTCGCCTTCTTATAGCCGCAGTGAACATCTCAGTGGCAGTTATAACAATATTATAACTAATGTACATATTTATAAATCTGTAGTAGTAATTTCAGTTTATCCTTGGTGATTTGGGAGGAATAAGAGAAGGGACTGACAAGGTGCTGGCTCTGTCATCTGTATTGAAAATTATTTGACACATTAACTAGACACGTTTTAGTGCACTATTGTATGTGACTCTGTTTATTCGTTCTATGTGATACAATATGCATGTAGCAACTTATCTCGTGATTGGAGGATATTGATTATAAATTATGGTAAACATTTTTACCTGCATATACTTTACTTGTATTAGTGCACTATTGTATGTGACCTCTGTTTATTCGTTCTCTGTGATACAATATGCATGTAGCAACTTATCTCGTGATTGGAGGATATTGATTATAAAGAAGATAAACATTTTTACCTGCATATACTTTACTTCTTTTAGATAATAATTAGTTATTGACTAGCAATTTTACTACCGTTTTACTTTAAAATTTCCAAAAACATTCTTCCCCTAAGCATACCTGTAAACTAATAATAATTGGAAAATAATTTGGTTTTACTAGATTAGTGGTGGTTTGGGAAACAGGTGTGGGACTCGATTGGGCAGTTGATTAATTGCAATTTAGACTGTGATTGAAATCATCAGAGCGGCTGGGTGGAGATTCTGTTCAGTCACGTGTGAAAGTCATCGCTATGTCTATTACTCTAATATAATATTACTCTAAAGAACAACTGTACATTATATTTTCAGAAAGATTTTAATTATTTACTAGAAATCATAATATGCTTTTCATGAGAATAAATTTTGCTCTATTTGGAAAAAAAATAGAGAACGTCCTGGTTTTAACAAATATACAGTACAGTACAGTCACGTAACACAAAATTACAATATAAGCACAAATTCACAAATACATTACAATTCAAGTACAAAATGCACAAGATTCGTTTGTGAATCCCTCTGGTCTAAGGAGGGTGAGCGTGGTTCACCGAAATCGATCACCATAATATTTGTGCATTTTGTACTTGTATTGATATATTTTTGTGCTTTTTGTGCTTATATTGTAATAAATTTGTGTTGTGTGACGTTTACTTGTACTGTATATGTACTAACACGTACAGTATTATGCTAATTAAAAAACTGTTAAAAAAATATATGATCACAATGGATATGCAATGATAACATTTTTCTCACCCAATATTCTATTTATTTACGCGTTAATACTCTCATTTGTAAGGATATTATGGATCTTAATAATTTGGATAACATAATGTAATGACTTTAAAATGTTTAAACATAATTATAATCATATTTCCATGACATAAATGTGTAATTTGAATCTAAAACTTGTTAATTTTGGATATTGACATTAGAAAATTGAGTTGGTAATAGAATTTTCAATGGCTGGTTAGTAAATCAATTCTTAATTATTAGATTGTAAAAGTGTTTGTAAACTGCCAACAATCCAATACAGCCGTCAGAACCCTGGCCAATATTCCATAGATTGATAGCACAACATTTAGATGACGAAATAAACCTAACACCATTTTGTGTCTCAAGTATTGAATTTTCTCGATCAGGGCTAGGCAGAGAGTTTCAAATATCTCTTAAAATAATTTGTAATTAATCATTGATCTATTGCAGATTTGTTAATTCATTTAAAGTTTCAGTGTATCTTTGTTAAATGTTTAAATCAAATCATCGGTTATAACATTTATTGGAAAATGTAGCTCTTTTCAGACAATTATCCACTAGTTTTAATTTGTCAGTTACATTGAGTTTCTGTTCATTTTTTGATAAAAATATTACCGTATTCTTACGCTCTTTAATATATCTATGTGTATGTAAAGTATACACAGTACAAATTTAATTTGTATTTGTAAGAAAGCAAAGTGTATTAGGATATACAATTTACAATTTATAACATTTTAATTTTAAAATAAGTTTAAGCAAAAGTAAATATAAATTAATATTTTATTTAATTTTGAGAAAAGCAAAAAACTTGGTCCCATTTTTGGGAAAAAACAATATGAATAACATAAATGTAAATTCACATACATTTATTTCAAGTACTTATGCAACGATATATAATGAAATTGAATTATAAAAATATGAAAACTAAATTTTCTAAGTTAAACTATATCTTAGAATATTTAAGAAAACTATGATGAATTTAGAATAAGGGCTTAACCTCATTTGAAACCGGTTTTTTGGTCATTACAAAAATAAGGTAATTAATTTAATGATACTAAAAATATATCTCATTATTTATTAGTAGTAGTGTTGTAGTGGGCACGCTGGTACACATTTATGACTTCCAGTCACGGGACCTGTCAACATTTTAAATAAATGTTGGCTCGGTGCAAATTAAAACGAAATTACAAGATGCGTGACGTCAGCTGATGATGGGGACAGTGACGTCACTGTGATGGATGCTAACAGTGACGTCATGAGGTTCAAGGTCATTCAAAATATGTTTTAAAAAAGATCTTGTACAATTTGCAAAATCGTACAAGATCTTAGTTATTACTGTTTTTGTTTTTTCACTGTTACAAACAATCGGCTTAGCCACACATCACCACCAAACGTCACTGACCCAACATTTACTTCAAATCATGAAAAGTACTGCGATCGAAAGTCATAAATCAAGTGAGCCAGCAGCCCCACTTTCTAACTTTGGTTATTATTACTGTTGTTGTTGTTGGTGTGTTACAAACATATCTTAAATTATTTACAATATCTAGTAGTATTAGTAATAGTTTCTTTACAAAAATGTGTTCTGTCCTCCAGTTGTCAATTCTCCTTGTTTTGTCTCATCATCTTCCTTTATTCTTCAGTTGTCGATCTTCCTTGTCAGTACATAGTGCAAGTCCAGCCGAGAGTCCATGGCAGTTCATTTGTGGTGGTGGTTTCGGTACTTGTTGCAATCACATCCAAAGATATAATGTAACCAGTCGATTAAAGATCTTTCAACTCTTCAGTAAAAACATGTAGATCTTGTGGAGTTTATAAATGAACAATGTTATAATTAATTTCTTTTATTGTAAGAGACATGATCACTGTTAAAGATTAGCAGAACCTAGTCATAACCCAACAATGACATCAGAACAGCTTCAACATCAGAAGATGTAGTGCTGCTTACCTCTTGTACTTGAACTGGATTATTAATATTACCATCTAATGCAATTTCAACATTCTGTACATAATGTGTTGATGTATAAACTGTATTATCTTGGATAGGAGAGTCCATGTGTATCGGGCTCGACGTGCACTGTTCAAGAGCCAGACGTGAAGTGATGTAGCGCTAGCATGTCTGCTAGGTACTCGGTCTCTCCCCCAACCACTACCATTACCCCCACTACTACCACTATCCCCCACTACATCACTCCCTTCAAACCTATTTTATTAAACTAACACAAGTGCCAAAGTCAAACCCCTACAGAATTGATCAATCGAGTAAGTGTATTTTCCTCACCTATATTATTAAATTTAAATAAACACAAGTTTCACGGTCAAACATTTGAATTTAAAAAAAAGCAACACACAGTATATGCTGTGTTGCCTTATTTCTTCTTTTTTTTCTTTATTTTATTTTCAATTTTGTACAATACAGAGTGGTTACATAGTACAGTATAAACAAACTATTTGTAACAATTGACTAGAAAACTACATACAAATAATAATATATTCTACCACTCGGTGTGTGACGTGCAGAGTGAGTTCAGTAGAATTGTTTCCGCTTGATCCGTGGGACACCAGATACAATGATCCAGGCTGAATATCTCGCAGGTCTTCATTTTGCAAAAGTTGAACAACTCGTTTTGGAAGAAATATTTGAAATTTAGGCTCATCCTCCGGAGTGAAGGGTGCTTCGCTGAGTGATACCAAAATCGCTTCTCCGTGGGTTTTTTCTAGCTTTTTAACACCGTGGATGATATAATGTTTGTGTTCTTTTAGCTCTGAACATTTTTTCGTTAGCAGAAGGTTGGACTTTGAGTTTGCGTTGAATCGCTCAACTAGTGTTTCAAGATACTGCCTTGATGTCATCTTTGTCAGCGGTGTCATCTGAGATGTTACCTCCTTGGAGTCTTGTGTCATACTGCTGCCGCGGTCGAGTCACTTCCCTGTATTTATACCCCTCACCACCGCATATGTCTTTGTCCATCAAGTAATAAGCTAAACGATACGCGTTGCGCAACGCGCACTGTGTTTGTCCATGTCTAGGACTTTTAACAGTAAGACAACAACTACCTTGTTGATAATTATCAAACGTATAGTCTACATGTATATCGAAAACATTACCTTTTGCGTATTTCTGAATCCAGTTTCTTTTCTACAGTCCTCTTGTGTAAATAGTATTATATTGTTTGCATAATTGAAACATGATACTGTGTATATTAGTGTAAGCTATATATCCTTCATACCATTGTATGTGATGAAAATATTTTGTCACCCAGTTGTTTGTTCATTTTCCTTGTGAATTAAGTTTGTTGAGGGAAAAGGGAGCCTCAAACAGAAATGGATAGACAACAAATGTATGCAAGTCCAAAATTACTAATTCTTTGACAATAAACTTGTCGTTATTACTTCAAAATGCTTGAATTTCTATAACACAAGATCTTACTGAAACTTCATCATTATCATCATCATCCACTCTGTCCATGTCAGAGTTTGAAGATCAACAGTTTTCCAGACCACGGTAAGTATACTTAAATACTAGGCCGTACAGTTACAGGCGCGTTGGTGTATATTTAATGTAAGCACCATCCCCGGCAGGCCTACCCCACAAATTCTTATTCCTTTAATTTACACTTGTTGTTGTTGTTCTTTTTGCGGTTCACTGTTGTTGTCTTCTTCTTTCTTAGTTTCCACTTCTCCGACCTATTCTGTAACTTGTACAACATTTTCAAAGTCTCTCAATTTTCTCCACATGTCAACTTCATGAGGTATTCTATTAAAAATAGATGTATCCACAGTTCCGTATAGTATGGTGCTATCAGGCTGGTTTTCCAACGTGTCGATCAAATATTCATTTATGACAGAGCTTGAAAATACCAACTATCTCATGTACCTAGTAATCGGCGATGCTGCAAACTTTAAAATGTAGAATTCTTCACGTGTTAGTAGAACTTTATGGTCATGTTGAGTCAAATCTCTCAAACGCACTTGTAGTTGTCCTCGATGTTTAAC
This sequence comes from Stictocephala bisonia, assembly GCA_035578905.1. Taxonomy (NCBI): domain Eukaryota; kingdom Metazoa; phylum Arthropoda; class Insecta; order Hemiptera; family Membracidae; genus Stictocephala; species Stictocephala bisonia. Next base: position 69,821 of record JAQJVL010002280.1, read on the forward strand.
CACATCAATTTCTTTGTCATAATCCAAAAGTCGAATATTTGTCTTCCTTCCTCATATACCGCTGGTGAGATAGCATTCTATCAGATGTAAATGTTTCAAGAAAGATTCCCATGCATTTGTAGACAATAGTACCATCCTAGGTCCATGGTTTACTATCAATCACTGTAGGCGAATAATCTAATGATTTCATCACTCCAATAGAAATACTTTTACTTAAACATGATGACATTGGATAGAAGATTTGCAGAAAACTTCAGTTAGTATGTCTGCTGAAATATTTTCTTCAACCTTCCTTTTTCTCTTAGAGCTCACTTTTCTTGCTTCATCGTTGCTGTTGTCTTCTTTTTCTCAAACTTTAAAAACTCGCTTATTTCCTTTACTATTACATTTTCTTCGGTTTTATATTCCTCCAGTATTGGAACTACTTCCTCCGAATCACCTTGAACAAATGGTAGAGAACTCATTGTGCATAAGATGTTACCGATGCGGTGTCAGACGACTGAATGACGGGACGGGTATTAATGCTCCGATATTTTATAACAGATGTGGTGGTGAGGGTAAAGCTTTCTACAAAGCTGTTTTACAATGCCAGACAGCGGTGTGTATGTTAAAATTTTGTCATGTAAAACTAAACGATACGCAGACATATCTGCAGGGATGTTTTCGTTAAATTTCATTTCTATTTTTATATCTACCGTAGATTATTTTACAAATTCGTTTTGTTTCGAGCAATCAATTACTCCTATCGGTGCTTTAGTTGCAAAGTTTTCAGGATATAGTAGAGGTGTGTTTGTTTTACCGTAGTAGGAAATTTGAAACCTAGCGTATATCATACAACACACTGTACCTTTTTTTACCAAACGAAAAATTAATGTTGTCGTAAGTATAAAATTCTTAATTCAGGTACACTTTAAAATTTTTTAATTTGCAATGATCAAATTCACCAGCGTTTGCGGTAAGTACACTTCTACTTTTAGTTTCCAATGCAAATATCACATATCTTGCCTTTTTCAAATGATTAGAAGTCCTTACACTCCATGTGTGTCGTAGAGTTGAAGGTAAAACGGGGTATTCATGAAATTCCCAGCTTCTGAATGGCATTACGATGTCTCGATCTGACTTTAACTTTCTCAACAGTATTATTCTAAGCTCATCATTTAATCGCACATGTGGTACTCTCCAAATAATCTTATCTAACGTCAGTTTCCATTCCATATTGGCATCAGTTGTTCCGACATCTGCTTTGATACAATCTTTATCTTTAGATGCTCTCAATAAAACTAATTCTTGCTTTACATTTATTATTATTCTTCTGTAATCTTCAGCAAAGCCTAGTAGTAATTTTAAAGGTACGTAAAAATCAAAGTTTCCTGACGAGTCGGGAGTGAACGTGTCCTTGTTTGGCGCAACCCATCCTGCGAAAGCCAACAGATTCTTCTCATTCGGTGTTATAGACGCTAAATATTTCAGTGTACTAGAAATACCAAACTTTTTTTGTTGATCCACTGTAACTCCTAATATTTCATATCAAATTTCATTAAAAAAATATGCCATGGGGTTGTTTATAAACGGAACAGTAGAACCAGTGGTACCATCTTTTTTTGTTACTTTTCCTTCAATATATATATATATATATATATATATATATATATATATATATATATATATATAAAACATTCACTCGGAAGAGTGTAAATGTCTTGTTGTTGTATAGGAATTCTGATTTCATCGTTGTTATTCAATTTTGACGAAGCGTAAGGGTTATGCGAGTGATATTCCTTTTCCCATATGGTCTGGTCTAATGTGGGTCCTTGCGTTATATGTAGTATTTCCATTGTTTTGCTTTACGAGTTGTAATCTGATTCCTTCTAGAAAACGAATGTTTTCACTTGTTAGTCCATCTGCAGACGATGAGGTACTGACTTGTTCACCAGTCGCCTCTTTTTTATCAAATGACAACCCCCTTTGTTCAAGCTGACGACTTTATATGGATTCTTATAGTTATATCTTCTCCTCTAAAGTCAATGTGGTTACCGTCTTGATCCAGTATGTTCAGTACAACCTCTGAAATGAAACTGGTGTTTAAAGGGAGGTACACTAGGTTTTGAGGCTTTTCAACTATTTGGTATCTAGGTGCAACTGCGGGGTAAAACGTGTGTAATATATGATTGTGTTCACCGTTTCTGTATGATCCTTGTCTAATATTACGTTACGTCTATTGAATTCACTTTACGTATTGTCACAGTGTGATCCCTGAATGTACTTTATTAGGCTCTAATATATTTGTTTTACTAGAAAAACCTAATAATCCTCCAATCGAATATGATTAAGTAAAATCAACATAATATTTTGAAGTAATTTCAGCTTTCATAGCATTTTTATTTCCTACTATGTGTATATTTTCTGCACCCATGTGTTTTTGTATGACTTCGTTAATATTGCCTATTTCTTAAGATCCTGTTGGTAAACTAAATTCTTCAAGTTCTGAATATTTTCCATCGTTATCTCTAGTCTTGTAGTAATGTATTTTGTTGTTAACATTTTCGGTAATATTCGGAATAGAATTATACGTTTTTAAATCTAATAAGGCTGCTTCCCATATTTTTCCCTTTTGCAAACGAAGTGCTGAAAAAATTTTGAGGAAATACTTTTCAATATTGAGGAAATACCGACCAATGACACTGTATACAATGACATATTAAAGTTGACTAACACTTGCAGGCAAAAGGTTTAAGCGTAAATGTCCACAGAATGATGTACCTTGGGGCTGCTCTCTATTATAATTGTAAAAAACATTTTTAGCTGTGCGAAAATAATATTGAAGCTCTTTCGGTGGTTGCAGATTTCCAAAACTATCAAAGTAATAAACAGTTTTCCCGAATTTCTTATAACAAATACAATGAGTGTCTGATCCTACGGTATTATCTAAATTTACAATTCCAGTCTCGTTCTCCTGAATTCTATCAGGTAATGCATCTCTTTCATGTAATCTCCTCTAATGAAAGGGATGTTTATACATGAAACATATTTAATTAATCAATTCTTCATTTGTCAATTCTCTATTTGGAATTATCAATTGTTTTTTCTCATTTAATACACACGATACAGTCTTAGGTACAGTCCTCCTCCCTTTTTTATCATAGACCATATTATGGGCTTGTTGTTCTTGCCTGTTTTTCTCCTTGATCGACGTTTTCTTCTTATTATATTTCCTCCATGTTTCTTAGGTGGTTTTCTCCCTCCACTTCATTTCTTCTTCTTACCACCTCCAAATGCAGTTTTTCTCTTCATTGCTGCTTTTACTGCTAAGGCCGCTGCTCTTTCACCAATACTCGCGTCACTTGACTTTACTCTTTGCCAGGCTTTTTCAGCTAGCACTATATCCGCTGTTGATATATTTCTTGTATCACTATATCTGGAATACGCTATATTGTGCTATTTGCAAGCCTCGTCCAGTTTATTTATTCTAGGTTCTCCTCTTGCAAGACGCTGTTGTAATTTCGTTCTGGGTCCGCAATATTGATAACCTCCTGGCAAATGTAATTCCACAGGTAATAAATCGATTGCTTTGTTCACTTTAGCTTCAACAGGATTAAAAGCAGAAACTGCTGTTGATAGAATTCCTCCTCCTCTCCTTGTTAGTTCTCGACTGCGACTGTTTCGCTTGTCCTTACCATTGTGTATTCATACATCATAATTGTACACAAACATGCGCACTTTTAACAAAATCTGCTTTGGATGTAACATTCATCTTGCTTATCTGTATTATATACATTTAAAATTCTATTTTCTCTCATTTATCAATTTCCAGGTTCTAATGCTGAATTACTCGGGTTATGTATATTTGGCCAATCTAAATAATTTTTACTAGTAACTTGTGGATCTGCAGCTCTGCCTGCAGACCTATGAATATAATGAAATAAAGCAGAACTCAACCTTTCCAATTTCTGGTCATAAGATTTAGTCCACCCTTCAAACGAAAGATCCAACATTCTTTTATTTATAGAGTCTCCATTATGTACACAATCACCTACAGTTGATAAGTGTAAATATTGAGCATCAAAGTATTTATCAGTTTTATGTGTTTTGCAAATCGTCAACGATTGTAGAGTAGCTAGATTTACTGCTTCACCATCATAAATAGGTTCTTTTATATTGCTCAGCTTTTTATTTGCAAAACTCCAGTGATCATCATGTTGGGTAGGAGTCATTGTATTCATATATCACATTGTTATAACATCTGAGGGTGAAAGTGGATCTCCAACATTTAGAATGAGTTTGCCTTTAGCATTGTACGTATTTCCCTCAAGTATCAAGCTAGTTAATATTAATGAGTCAGCATATCCTTTAGTGACACAATATTGTTTATTTTGCGGGTCTGCTATATTAATAATTCTACGGTTTTTAGCGTTGTATGTATCATTCCCTTCAACTCTCAAGCTAGTTGATGTTTCCGATTTTAATACATTCAAATTTATAGCATCGTTATTATCTTGAGGATCTTTAACAAATTTCAAACGTTTATTGTCGATATTATAATCACCTTCTGATGTAACAAGCAAGCCGCAGGTTTTATTTAAAACGATTGATTTTTCTCCAGTGACGGAATAACGTCCAAACTAGTCCACACTCATAGGTAAACTGAACCACTATATTTGGTTCAATATCACTTATATGTTGGTAAATAAACAATTATACCTCTACTGCGTAGTTCATCAACTAAAGCGATCCATTCATTTTCCTAACTAGTATGACCTGCTTCCATCGCTTCATATAATAATATCATTCGATTTACCAACTTATTGATATCGTTGTAATATATTATATTAGTGTTATATGGACTTTTAAATAAACCTTTTCCTGATGAGGTCGGATCATTTGTTTTCCTCTTTTTGTGTAAAACGTTTATTTCCGCAGACGATAACGCTCTTTTATTACGATTTCCTTTCAACGTACGCGATGGGAATAGATTTGATATAATACTTCCATATTTCACTGATCGATTTCTATGTACAGACGAGTCTTTGGAATATCCTTTTCTATGCGTATTTGTATTTTTAAATATAGTTTTTAACAAATTTAGATCTTTTTTAGTATATTTAACAGGTTTATTTTTAAAAGTGAGTTCAAACACACCCTTTGTGCCTTTATATTTGTTATCACCAATTATCAAATTATCGTCTTCATCTATGTTGAGTTTACTGTCTCCAATCATTAATCCTTCACCATCATCTACTAATATAGCTCCGTACGTATGATATTTGTTATTTGCTTGCGAGGAATGTAAAATTTTCAACAAGTATTGCCTTCCAAGTGTTCCTTTAAACATAATATCCGTGCCTAATTTGCTCAAGTTGGACGGTCCGATATTATTCTCTTCAAATTATTCTTCACTTTTATTTACAATCTCCTTTTCCCTTAGTACATCTGTATATTCTTCTTCTTCTTCTTCGATTTTTTCACTTTCTTCCGATTCTTTACTCTCTTCTGAATATTCACTTCTTTCGGTTTCTTCATGTTTTAAAATGGGTAGAATATCGTCCCCTTCTAGGTGAATAGCGGGGTTTTGTAAAACATTTTGCGACAATCGTTTCAAAGGTGCAATGACAGGCTTGAATGTTGACTTTAAAAATTGCTCTCGATCATTTATGACCACCTTCAATGCTCTACTATTCCGTCTAATAGAATCACTACGTGAATTTATTTTTTTTAATAGCTTTTTCTGGTTTTTCATGTTTACACCATGAAGACTCGTATGATAATACTGATGTTCACTTTATTAAAACAAATTTATCAAACCCTATTCTGTAACGTCCGTCTTTTATAACTTGATCTTTCATGATAATCAAAAATCAATACTTTTTCTTCCAGGCTTTGCCACGCAGCCGTTTAAACGTGTCAAATAATATATCAACATTCATATGATCGTTATATATGTGTTTTAGGTTAGTTTTATCTTTTTTTAATACAATAAAAACATTCGCATTGTCTCTGATGAGTTGTTTCGGGATCTTGCTATAAGTTTGTCCAATATATATATCCTGTCGATGTTCTTATGTCTTCCCATGGAAAAGTAGTTTCTAATAGTATCATGATTTTCACAAGAAACATCGTCAAATATAAACACAGAATATGGTTTAGCCTAGTTTGGTTGCATAACGCTATCACTAGCGTTAAATTTATAAAAGTTAACATCAGACACGTTGGAAAGTATCCTGTCCAACAATTGATATTTCGGTTGTTTCAAGGAATTGGAAAAGATATACAGGTTATTAAACTGTAGCCCCTTCGGATGAGTTATTAAATTAAGTAAAATATTGGTCTTTCCACAGTTTGAAGACCACTCACAATTCATCGCACTGAGTTTGGAAGAAAACAACCGTGTTTGCCATTGTTGACTTCTGTAGTCTTGTCCACTTTTAAATCATCAATATTGCTAATATTGAATTTATCCGTATGCTGAATAATCTCCATTATCTTCAATGATCAACGATTAAATAACAAGGTTCACCTACTAGACAAAGTCTTTTATAGGTATCCAAGAATCTTCAGATTTATCAAACCCCAACCAGCGTACTTTAACTATGTCTTTTTTCCTTTATAACATCTTTTCTACAAGATAAACATCGCTTACTCACGATTCCATCAGCTCATGTCCATAAAATGTACCTTGCAACAGGTTTCCTTTGTTATCTTTTAAAATATACGTTTCAGGCACAGTTGGTTGTACTTTATACACTATAAACACTTCGTTCGTCCAATTCGGTAAGTATCTTTAGGAAAACACTCCTTTATGGTTGCTAATTCGGACTTTATCATTTACATTATACTTTCTTGGTTTTCTTTTCTCTAGTTTATGCTTTGTATTCCTTTGTATGCGTTCTAAAACGGGTTTTTTATTTTTTCTGTTTACTTGGTTAGGTTTCATTCCGATAGTTCGATGAAACTTGTTGTTATATTCACTTATATAGTCTGGTAACACATCGTACCATACGTAAGAACCTCTTCCGGAAAACATTTTGTACATCACTCCTTTTAAAGTTTTATTGAATCTCTCAATTATAGCAGCTTTCTTCTCTGAATTTTTAGAATAATGATTTATTTTGTACTTCTTCATTAGTTCTGCAAATTGTTTATAAAAGTATTCTTTTCCATCATCAGTTTGTAAATGTTTAATTTTATTTTTATCTCTTTTGATGGCTATTTGCATTGCTTCTGTTACACTTTTACCAGTCTTGTCTCGTAGAGGTATTGCATCCGCTACTTTCGTAAATCAATTAATAATTGTCAGTATATAATTGTATAACTTATTTAGTTTACTATGCGATCTCATTTCAATCAAATCCGCCTACTGATACAAGTCATTTATCCCTTTTATAGCCGTATTTTGTCTCGGAAAATGAACTCTTGTAGGTTTATGAAGTTTATCGACAATCTTCTTCTTTAGCTCTTCTATGATGTTGTTGCTTTCTCAATCATTACAACACTAATACTAATATCTTATTATATACAACCACACCTTATATATACGTGTACAGTTAAAGGTTTTTTTGGAAGAGAATTAAATTTTTACGAGTAGTTGTTACTCGTCTATATGTTGAATAGAGTAATGACCGAATGGTAAAGTGCGGATTTTATCAGGAACGATGTAACGCTTGTTATAATTGCAATATAATGACTTTTTGGTTTCAGTTATAATGTACAGCTGATGGTTGAAACTTTTTATCGAGTTGAATTTCGCAGTAAATACATTGTCTTCAAATAAACATTGTTTGTAGTGTTAAAAGTTTACATTCTTCTTCAAATATATATTCTTCACACCTTTAGCTTTTTTAATCACACTATTTGCTGCATTTTCTTCATACAGTTTCATCGAATACAATTTTGACATAAGTGATACAATTTCATCTAATACAACACCATTAGCTTCATCCTTGAATTTGCCGAGTACTTTTTTGTTCCTATTTTGATCGTAGTTTGGATGATTCTTCGGATAATCGGAAAAGTCAAATTCGTTGTGATGAACAGATGTGCGAAGATCCTGGTACATGTCTTGAGTGTTGATCCAAAAGATAAATTCGTCTGTGTTCATGTAGCAGATCACGTAGTTTTCACGTTCATAAAAGGAGGCCATTATGTTGTAGTGAAAATTGTACATGTGAGTTTTGGATATATCTAAAATAGTCATGCCTACATACAACGGGCGATCCATTTTTACACTAGTCTTTTTCATAGACACTGCTACAAGGTTTTCATTTATAATTATAGATGTTCCAAATTTTGGTCGTTGTACGAGGTTCTGTAGTTTTTGAGGGTCAGTGATAAGTTTGATGGTTTTGTATTTTCTTTTCTTTTCTAATGTTTTGCCGAATATTGCATTGTTCATTAATTAAAATAGTATTTTTTTAATTTTGAAGTAGCGGATGCTCTTCTCCTGGTATTTGATTCGATGTAAGGTTTCAACCAGCATGATTGTGAAAACTCTAAAACTCGATGAAACTTTGTAATTCGCAATTCCAACTCTAAGGCTTGTTGAACAACCCAAAAGTGTGCAACCCAACAAGTGCAACAACCTAAAGTAGTGTTGTTTGTCATTCAGGGTTAACATTAAATTAGAATGTTTTCCAGTTGGAGAAACTTCTGATTTTGCATGTAGTGGAAGGTCGTAGTGAAAATCGTGCAAGTGTTCTGGATATTCGTAATCACAATCTAAAATGTATCCGAAATCTCCGTTTTTGGGGATTTGTGAAATATCTCCGATGGAATCTGGATCAACCCACTTGAAGTTGTCGTAAGGCAGTGGGTTCGACATTGCCCACCCATATAAATTATTGGCATCGAAGTACCCTAAGAAAGTGGACGTTTTCGTTTCGTCTTAATCGGGAAGAAATATGTTGTTGGCTTTCACATGTCTCGTAACACTTTGAATCAATCCTCCTATAACGCCTGACTCAACTATTAACACCATTTCGATATCTGTTAAAAGTTGGAGTTTGCATTTAGTATATTTTTACATGGCCTGCCAAGCCAAAACCGGGAGAAGTTAAAGAATATAAAGGGTCCAAACTGTATGCAGAAAAACAAGCATTACGGAATTCTTCCATAACATCACAAAGTAAAGTCACATCCACTTTCACATAAAAATCCGTGTATTCTCTTAATATCTTCATTTCCATCTCGTTCCACACACGAAGCGCATGTTGATAGTCTTCTGTTGAAATTTTGGAATCGTTGAGCTTACTTTTGAATTTTTCCTGTGTAGGAAGTGATGTTTCATCAAATCTGTGTAGACCGTCTATGTAGTCGTAGGGGAAGACTCCTTTACAAAGAACCAACTGTATTTTACTGTCAGGCACAACCTTTCTTGTTTCTATGAGATTTTTTTTTCAAGTTTTCTGTTAGCTTCATAAGGCTGGATGGCATAAATCTAAATTAATCCACAAATCTAAGCTTTATTATACCAATTTTCTTTAAAAACATATAAACTTCTCCATCGTTGTAGCCAGAACATCTATAGCTCCATCAACTCTTCCTAATACTGTGATTATATAATGTGAGTCATAACTACATAGGTTATGTAGAACTACAGGTATAAAACGTGGAATTTTGTAGTTGAAGTTACAAGAGTTACAGGCCGCACATCTGTAAGCTCCTGTAAGATGGTCGTGGTCTTGAACTTTAACATTATCCTGTGTAAAGATGTTCTTACACAAATAACACGCTGTTGACGAATCACGTTGTTGTTGATCTACACGCGTCATTGGAAACATCGCTCTCACACTGTTGTACATGTTTTCTACTCTTCCAGCGATATTATAGAGATTGTCAACAAAGTATTTAGCTGCTTCTTCACCACGATAAATCTTCGTTGTTGATGTTAGTTTATATCTCTGCAGATGGTCTTCAGAAAGCGTTGACTTGATCATCAAACAATAGCTGTTTGGTTTATGCAGCTGATACTTTCTTCTTTTTGCTTATTCATCACCTTCATGTTTCAGTGGAAGTAATTATGCCTCGAGATCGGCACATACAACAACTGGAATGTGGTTCTGATGATTACTTTTTTCAAATTATACTTGTGCTCTGCTTGGATGCGGCATTTGAACACTCACTTCGCTGTTTCCACTGCATATCCACTGATGTTCTAGTAACCATTCTCGACCTCCCCTTCTAAATGGTTTGTTTGTATGATAAAACATCTTTTACACGTGGTTTTTGCTGGATGATGGCACGATAATTGTTTACAAACGAGTGCTTTAAAATTTTTTATATATACATAGTGCAAAACATCTCTTCTTGTGATTAATAATAAGTCTGTATGATCTCTTTGCTCATTTGCTGTTATTCGCAACGGGTACACATTGTTTGACGAATCTAAACCAAACACGTTGACAGAGACTGTTGGATTTTGCTTTTCAAATTTTGATACATCTTTGATAGAAATGGGGTAGTTCATTCCTACAAAATTGTACTTGTATTGAACTTTTTATGTTGTACACTAGATCGTTCGGTATGTTCTTTCACATATTTCGCCAACATAGCATACTTTAAACATTCTGCACCTTCATTTCGTACATTATTACATGATTTGGTTTTAGCAATCTTGTTGGGTAGTGGGATATAGCTACTTCCTCTAAGTCCATAACTATGTTTGTGCACTCTCACATCGAGCCCTGTTATTTCTAACAAACTCCATCCTGATCCTCTTCCTTCATCTTCTTGTAGTTTGGTTAAGAGCTCTTCAAAACATTTACTTACAATATTATCAATATCCGAGGCAAACATGATGTTTTTGTGTCAAAAACCCTCTTGGTGATGTTTCATTCTGCATATTTACAAATAAAGCATCTAATAATGGACCGAATTTAATAAATTTCAATCTTCTTAATTCATTTTGCAGTGTTTCTGTCACTATGATTTGGCGTTATTTACAAAGTCCTCAAGTTTTAATTTTGCATTGTCAATTTTGAAATGTGTCACAACTATTCCTAGTAGTGCATGAGTGTGTAAAGTGATATTAACAGTTGGTGCAGGTGCATATTGAATGACGCTAGGTCTACTCACTTCTGGTTGGTTTTCACTTTGATTCGATGTTTGCTTTTCTTCTTTCTTTTGATGTGTTGATAACATTTCATCTAATTCTTTAAGGTCTGTTTCATGTGCCGAAACTTCGTTGTTATTTGTGTTGTGATAAATGTCCTGATGAATTTTTAGAAGCAAAACATCTTAAAATAACACATTACAAATGCTACAGCGGTACATAGTGTTTTCTCCACGAAAATCAGCCAACAATTAAACAACAATCCCAGCACACCTCCTTTTATACCATGCCAAAAGATGGTGGGGGTGAAAACACCTCTTTTTAAATGGATGGGGAAAGATGGTGGGGTAAGAAACAGTATAGGTTAAAAGAAAATTCATTTTCAAGCCACTATACTTAATCGAAATTAACAAAGTCCTGCAAATAGGTCAAGGTCACTCATACTTATTAACAAAACGGGGAAGAGAGCAGTAAGTGATTCTCATTTTGACCACAGACTGATCTATTCCCCGCTTTGTCTTTGAAAACAAACTAATTTTAAAGTTTACTTTTTCTATTCTGAATCGTCATCATCGTAGTCGTCAGAAGATGAAGTGAATAAACGCCAGCGATCTGTACATATTCGTATTGATAAACGAAAGTCCGTTCTACACTACTTGTTGGAATTTCAATGATTTCAGAAATCGTGTTCTCAACCGAGTGTTGTGACATCGTTGAATCCTCCGAGTCATCATCGATCAATAGCATTTCTTCTTCTGCTTCGACATTTAACAATTCCATTAACTCTTGAAAACCATACACATTAAATGCTTCATCAAAACTCATTATAGTAATCAGCTGTTGGTATATCACAAAATCCTCCGAGTCGACATCGCTCAAAATTTCAACCTGTTCCATTTCAGATTCTTCTTCTTTGTCTTTATAAACAAAGTCATCTCCTTATTCTTCTTCTTCTTCATCGAATTGTACCTCACTTTCAAAGATGTTCCTAATAAATTATCAGTTAAATTTTGGTCAATGTTTTCTCTTAGCGACATGGTTTCTGCTATAGAAAGAGATATGGATTGTGTTGAGGCTCTGGTGAACGTAGGCAACAGAGTGAGGGGAGCTCACGCGATACCTTCTTATATACATGAGCATACCAGGGGTGGGGGGCTATGCTTGTTTTTATATAAAAGAAAACTAACTACCAGCAATAATATTATTATTATAATTCTGTCTAATGTCAAAGTTCTATAAATGGGTCAAGGTCATTCATACTTATTACCAAAACGGGGAATAGAGCAGTAAGTGATTCTCACTTTGACCACAGACTGATCTATTCCCCACTATGTCTTTAGAATAAAATAGTTCGCAATACAATACAGGTTTTAGATTGTCGACAATTTAACGACGATAATCCTATTGTGGGGACAACGCGCAGAAAGAGATATCCAAGTATATATATTCAAGAAACTAACATAGTGTCTATGGTGATAATTGATCGGGGAAAGAGGTATCTTCAGGGGGCAATTGAGGGTACAACTCAGATTCTTCTTTTAACGTTACTTCTAATATACGAATGTATTTTATGGTTGAATTGAACGTTTGCAATATTGTTTTTTTCTGTACTTCATTCATAAATGGAATATTGTCAGCCAATTTTTCATATGCTTCCTTTATCCTTCGTGTTCTTCTTTTCTCCCTCTGGTGTGTTTAATTATCTTAACAAAGAAATATTTTTTAAATCTAAGAAGCTCATTAATCCTAGTGTTGTAAAATGTTTCTGTTGTTTATTTGAACAGTGAGTTGTGTTAGACTTGTGTTTCGGTTTCATGTGAGTACTACAAAGGACTTTATTCGGAAGACAAGGCCTAACACACTGTTCACCTTTCTTTGGACCTTTTTTGTATAGATAAGAGCATGGTTGTTGAGGAAGGAAAGATTTTCTGTGGCGGGAAATGGGTTTGCTGCATTTATCAGGTATAGGTAAGTTTCATAATGGGGTAGAGGGTGAAAGAGGCAAAAGAAGAGGAGGGAGATTCTTAATGAACAATGGTGATGATGATGATGATGATGAAATACTGATGGCTGAAGTAGGAGATGGCACATAACTGGTTGAAGAGGTTTTCTTTATAGTAGTTTTCAAATCGGCAGCAGCAGTACATGTTGTAGATGAGTCTTGTTGTTGAAGAGAAGAAGGTGAACTAGAAGAAATTGGTGTTTTAAAATCAGCAGCAGTAGTAGATGTTGAAGGTGAACCAGAAGAAGAAATCATCACCATTGAGAAAGTTTGCAATAGAATAGATGTACATGTAGAATTAGAAGAATTTGAAGAAAGAAGTTGCTTGGAGTAGTTTCTTGCAGCCATAATATGGATACGAGCAGAATGCGAGCTGAGAAACGTTCGCTTCGATATTAAAGGGACGATTCAAGGGGGTGGGAATAAAGTTGGAGTGGGCGTTGTATATATTTGAAGTATAGTTTAATATCTAGAAAGTGGGTCAAGGTCATCTTACAATATTACCAGAAAGGGAACAGAGTGGTAGGTAATTGTGGATTAACAACCACAAATCGAACTGTTCCCCTTGTTTGTTTAAGGATGGTATAATTTGTTTCACATCAGCACTGAGCGAATATTTTACAAGTCCTGTAAGTGGGTCAAGGTCACTCTTATATGTTACCAAAACGAAGAATAGAGCAGTAAGTGGTTCTCAATTAGAACCACAGACTTATCTATTCCCCGATCTGTTTTAAAGGGACATTTAAATTTGAAAATAAAATGTAATTAATAAGCCAGCTCCAGGTATTAGGTTATAAACCATATAATGGAACCTTCTATTAATTATTAGTACAATAAAACAATTGTTCAACCACTCAGCGACTGTTTCTATCAGGTAAAGTCAGGACTAGAGATAAGAAAGATAATCGATGGCTGTCAACCACTTTGCATGGACAGAGAAACAACTGGTACAGTTTGCATGGCTTTGACCCTTTAGATTAGGATAGGGAGTTGGGGTGGGATCATGACAGAAGTAATCACAAGTGTGGCCCTTCTTCTTTAAGAAACCGTATGATTTTGAAATAAAGTGTAATTAATGAGCTATCTCCAATTATTGGCTATAAACCAGATAATGAAGCCTTCTATTAATTATTTGTAAAACATTTATAACCCCACCGTGACTTTTTCTCTCACTAGAGTAAGGGTAGAGAAATGAAAGGTAATCGATGGTTGTCAACCGCTTTTCATGGACAGAGAGACAAAGGGTACGTTTGCATGGCTTTGGCCCTTTAGGTGAGGATAGGGATGAGTGAGGGATATATAGAAACAATCACAAGAATGGTCTTCTTTATACTTATAGTGAAATACCAGTTTGGAGACATGGTAAAAATGTGAAGGTTAGGATAAGCGACAGAACTGCCACTTTGAGGATGAGGTATTGGAAGGTGTTTGGAAAAGCTGTAAGAAAATAAACATCTCATTATTAGTAATGACACAAAATGCTGTAAGAAAATACACAATTCATTAGTAAATGAAACAATACACCATCACCAAATATGAAGCAACAAAAACTACAATGTTAGCACCGAACCAACCAAACTAGCAGCAAAACACATACGCACGTTTACACTGTCATGCTACAACTATATCACTAGACAGAGAGGATCTTTAGTAAGGAATGGTACCATTTCTTTACTAAAGTTTCTACTAACGGCTGTCCTACCGAGCAGCTAGCTAGGATGCTTGATGGAGACTGCGAACCATACTTGCGGTGAGTGTGCTTATATAGCGGGTGGTGGGGGTAGATGTGGGCTGGGGTGTGAGGGGAACTGGAAACAAGGTTTTTTGCAAGTAAGAAATTTCTATAGATATATGAATGGGAAATTTATGTGCTGTTAGTGGGTCAAGGTCACTATATAATGTTATGTAAAATAACAGGAAATGCTACTCTTCTGCTATTTTCCGGTTGTTTTTGAATCGCTAGAAGCCACAGTGTTACACAAGTTTTACTGTTATAATTTTGACTCTAAATTCATTGCTTGATCTTGCAATGAGTTTATACTTTTCTAAACTTGATGGAGACATCCATTGAATATAGATACGATAAATAGCATCTGTATTCAATGGGGTTAATTCAATTTGTATGTTTAATTTAAACTCATGATATTTGTAGGAAAGAATAGCCAGAAACGCTTCTGACAAAGCGAGCTCTGAAGGAGCACCCCATGTGTTTACTACTGCAGCTTCAATTGCGAAATGTTGAAGTTTCGACTAGAGTTAATCTTTTATACACCATCCCCTCCTTGACGTTTATCCAATGCTCTGTAAGTACTTTACGAACACAGTTTAAATATTATTCTAACTGTAAACAGTAGAAAGATAAAAAGAAACTCTAAGTCTACTGCAACTAACATGCAAACCTAACTCCGAATAAGCAACAAGATATTTTCTAAGTCCTCTAAGTAGGTCACAGCCACCAAAACAATATAAGGAATTAGTACAAGCATAATAAGGTTTGATGAAAGAAAACTATAAGTCTACTGCACCTAACATGCGCAAAGAGGAATTTTCTAAGTGCTGTAAGTAGGTCACAGCCACCAAAACAATAGAAGAAATTAGTACAACTATTATAAGAATAGATGAAAGAAGGAAACAAACTATACATGCACAACTAGCTACAAATACGCACCGTGATATTTCTAAGTCCAGTAAGTAGGTCACGGACATCGAAACAATAAAGGAAATTACTACAAGCAGAATAGATGGTAGATAAAAAGAAACACTAATTCTACTGCAACTATAAGCAGAGAAGGAAAAGAAACAAGTCTAATACAATTTAAGCATGCACTAATAGGGAGAAAGAAGACGGAATTGGCGTTATTTCAATAATTGGATGTCGGGCCCACACATCCAAATAACAAAGTACCCACCGAGCAGCGACAGCTGTATCCCTTCGGCCTTAGGACCGCATGTGATGCAGGCTACAAGGAGACAACAGTCACCGCTCCTATATATACCCCGCAGAAAGTGGTGGGAGGTCATAAATTAGGAAAATAAAAATAATAAAAAAAGTTTTTTTTTTATTTTACTGGACCCATTGCGCATCCTGACGACAGGCATACCCACGCTGCCACGACATAATGAGTTATTACCATGCAGCCGGACCCTTCGCGCACCAGTATTTATTATCTTGACTACAGCACGCTGCCGGAGTTATTTACGACTCTCATAAACTCCGATACAAGACAGCCGTACATCTGATAGCCAGGTGTTAAAATGTTGTCTAGCCAGCAAGTGTACCGAGCCGAGGGAACACTTCACATCTTGCAACGAATACAACAAGTACTATGGGGACGATGTTACATCTTTTATCGACTATTTAAATTGTATCTTTGGAAGTGTTTGCAACAACTACAAAGAACTCTCGGTTGGACTTGGAATGTGTACCGACAAGGAAGATCAACAATTGAAGATCAACAAATTTGTAGTGTGCATTTAATGTTAAGACTACTATCTCACTATTGTAAGATAAAGAAATGTTTTGTAACACAACAACGTTGGTCAAAGTACCCACATGTGAATCACAAACGCAACCAAAAGTTAGATATTGTTCGAAGGTAAAAATAAAGTTGAATGTGAACAATACTTAAACGTTTGACCTTGATACTTGTGTTTGTTTACATTTAATAATATAAGTGAGGCAAATGAACTTACTCGATAGTTCGATTCTGTAGGGGTTTGATCTTGGCACTTGTGTTTGTTTAATAACATGGCTTAGAAGGAAGTGATGCAGTTGGGGGGTAAAGGTAGTGTTGGGGGAGTTACCAATAGTGGGGCTGAAGATAGTGGTGGGGATGTGATTGATTACCTAGCGGACATGCTATCGCTACATTACTTCACGTCCAGCTCTTGAACAGTGCACATCGAGCTCCTCTTTCACACACATAAGAAAAACATGGCTATGAATAAAAGTGTTGTATTTTTAAATCGCATAATTAGTTATTGTTGCGACTTAAAATGTTTTAAACTACCAGAGGATCAAGTTGATGGAAGAGCTTGTTCTAGATGTAAAATGTTTTAGCTATTGCAAATGCAAATGCAAGACATATAAATTAAACCAAACGAGTGGACTTGAAGAACTAAGTCACAGGGTTGGTTTAGTTATGCGACGAATAGAAGATGATGGAACAAAACAAGGAGAATCGACAACTGGAGGATAGAACACATTCTTGTAAAGAAATTATTACTAATACTACTAGATATTGTAAATAATTTAAGATAGGTTTGTAACACACCAAAAACAACAACAGTAATAATAACCAAAGTTAGAAAGTGGGGCTGCTGGCCCACTTGATTTATGACTTTCGATCGCAGTACTTTTTATGATTTTAAGGAAATGTTGGGTCAGTGACGTTTGGTGGTGATGTGTGGCTAAGAAGATTGTTTGTAACACTGAAAAAACAAAAACAGTAAAAACTAAGATCTTGTACGATTTTGTAAATCGTACAAGATCTTTTTTAAAACATATTTTGAATGACCTTGAACCTCATGACGTCACTGTTACCGTCACAGTGACGTCACTGTCCCCGTCATCAGCTGACGTCACTCATCTCGTCATGTCATTTTAATTTGCACCAAGCCAACATTTACTTCAAATTTTGACAGGTCACGTGACCGGAAGTCATAAATTTGTCCCAGTTTTCCCACTACAACACTACTATTAGTCAATATTTTTATAATATACATTCTATTGAATTGCTGCATCAGCTGTTACTTTTGTGTAGACTTCGTTTCTGTTGATTAAATAATTGTCATCAACAGTTTGTAGTTAAGCAGTATTTCCCCTAAGTAGATAAGACTTCTTTAAGAATGACCCCTACACCAATAGAACGTTCTGAACAGTGTCACTTAGAATAATGAGGTCGCATCCAATAGTTCGCTGAATTTGTGTCGAGTTGCTGTGTCAAGTAGTTATTTCCTCAGTATGCCATGCGGATGACATGGCCAGCACATTGTCAGTATTTTACTTATGCCCTTCTTATTATAAACGATAAAAGAGTAATTATTATAGCACATGTACAAAGGTGTACATTAGTTAAGCTCTACTTGTTACTGCCATTGAGTTGTTAGCTAATGCCATTGGAAAGTGGCCTCTGTTTTTATGTGCCAGTGTGCACTATTTATCTATATTTAAAAATAATAAAAAAGATATTCTAGTGGAAAAATGGCAAAACACTGAACAGACTAGAATGTTTATACATTTTATAAAAATAAATTTCTTACCCTAAACACGAATATGACGAATAATAATATTGAAGGTTGTTACAAAAAATTATGAAATATCGATAAATACAATTATATGAGGAGTCTTTATGAACGATAGCAGTTTAAAAATTTTAAACCCAAGTGAGTGGATTTTTTAATGGAAATACCATTATATTTGAAATGCTATTACTAAAACAAATATAAAATAAGACAGTGTCAAATTATGTTGCATTAATGGCTATTCTATACTATACTATACTGGGTCGGCATTGGTGGCGCAGTGTTGTAACCCAGATACTTGGGGACAAAATGTTTGGGAAATTGTAGACGATAGGTTATATGCTCGGTCCTCTTAATACAGACACAGCGTCCACTCAATGGTTACCATCGACGTGGACACTACTAGAGAAGTCTGGGGTGTCCATATTGGATGGTAGTCACGGTTCAGATGTTGAGTAGGGAAGGAATGAGCGTCAGACTTGTCAGTTAGCTGAAACTCATACCAACACTACGTGGTTCGTATTCCACTTAAAGCTAAAGGTCCCATAGTTGTCCTGGCTATTGAGCTATTTATAAATATCCCTTTCTGAGCTAAGTCGAACACAGATAGTAACAATGAATATACTCGTTCATCTACACTCATCACACTCATTCGAAATCCATATTTACCCATATTTTGACGATCAGAGTATTAAGAATAAATGAATACTGTTAAAATATTCCACTAGTTTAATAAAACGGCATGGATGTTCAACTATAACATATATACGTTAATAACATAATATTAATTGTAATTTACGTTTAGGAAATGTTTCAAACCTTCAACACTTTCTACAATTCACAAACGATCATAAATATATTGGTGCGTATTAATGTATTAAAGGCACATGAATTATTGATTATTATTAAAGGCACATAAATTATTATTAATTTTATAGACTACTTTTGACTAGTCTATTTATTAAATGCCTAATAACCATGGAGATGAAGCATTTATTACATTTGCTTTAGGCATTAAATACATTTATATTATAAAGTAACATTGTCTTCTATAATGTAATTTAAAAATATGTTTTATACAATATCGCAAATAATTTTTATATACATACGTAAAAACATTGTGGAATTAATACAATATAATAAATTAAGGAATCTATTACTTAAAGATTCACACCTATTTTCATATAAAATGTAACTATTCAAATATTAATATAATGAACGTACGATCCTCTTCACACCAAAGTGCATTTAGTTACACACGTTCTGTAAATAATAGAACGTTCTGAACAGTATCGCAGAGAAGAAAGAGGTTGCATCCAATAGTTTGCTGAATGTATGTCAAGCAGTTATTATCCAGTATGCCGTGCAGATGGCATGGCCAGCACCTTGTCAGTCTCTTCCTTATTCACTCCAAATCATCAAGTGATAAAACAGTAGTTAGGTTATCTAGAATATAACATATATAGAATATAACTAGAACCTAAAAATAGAAACAGAGATTTCTTAGTACGTAAACATTTTATTATCATTTCTGACAAAAGATTTCAGTTGAATTAAGTAATACATCCATAATCTATAAGATGTTAGATGTGTGAGGTTGTATTTGTGGTAAACATGAAGAAGAAAGCAACTCTCAATAAGGGGTGTTTCACAATAGTTTCAAACTAATATTATCACCATGTCTACTGTGTGTGTAAGGTGAAAATTTGTGGTGAACCTAGAGACAAAAGCAAATATCAACAAGAGTGAAAATATCAATATTATGATAAAATATTACAAATTTTATTTGATATAAGTAAACAACAGAATTTATGAGTTCTAAGGATTTTGTTGAGTCTAAAAAACGGTTGACCTCTTTCTGTCAGTTCTTGATGAACATGTTGACCTTTAATCAGAGTAACGTGTATAGCTTCAAACATAAAACTAAATATGAGACATTCTAATCTAACTCAAAATAGGATGTTTGCCATAAACGGGCCACAGTTCAAACCAATTTTACTCCTTTAGATTGAAAGTAAAAAAAAAAAAAGATTCCAAATACTTGGACAAATGGAAATATATAACGATTAAAACTGTATCCAGCAATTTTTACGTATCATGTTTTACCTATTTTTGATATCTTAAATTCGAGATGATAAATAATTGATTTTAAATCAATTTACAGTGAAATTTAATAATTATTTTAGTGTTGATACACTAACAATTATAAATATATGTTTATTGAATTATACAGTTTTATATATATAAAACATGTTTGTAAATTTTTGAATAAAAATATATTGATTTAAATTTCTTTGTTATGTAAATTTATAAACATATATATATATATATATATATATATATATATATATATATATATATATATACAGGTAGTCCTCGTTATACGCGGTCCCTCGATTTACGCGGTTTCGCTTATACGCGGATGGGCCGGACCCCCCACCAACACACATTCCACATTCCTCAGGCGTGCCCTACCCGTCCGTCTCTTTCTCTCGAGCACTGTTGTTTATTTATTCCCATTAGTGGTGTACAATTTACTTCTTGTGGCGTGGCATTGTGAACAATATTGTTGTGAGTTGTGTTATAATGTCGGGAAAACGTGAGAAGAAACAGATAGATGTAAGTAATAAACGTGTTAGACATTCTCTTTCTTTAGCGGTTAAACTTGAAGTTTTAAAACGTCTCGATAAAGGGGAGCGTATAATTGATATCCACCGAGTGATGGGCCTTCCAGAGTCATCTATTAAGACAATCCGATCAAATGCTGAAACTATTCGTAAGAGTGTGCAGTCTTGTACAAATTTACGTTTAGCACGTGTATTTAAGTCCAGATCTGATTCGATGGAGAAAATGGAAAAACTACTGTCAAACTGGATTGAACATTATAATCAGCTCCATGCACCCATTTCGATGGCAGTCATCCAAGAGAAAGCAAGAGCTATCTATACAGAAATTACTAAGGATGATCAAAACGCCCCAGACTTTAATGCCAGTAAAGGGTGGTTTGACCGTTTCAAGGCACGCAACGCTTTTCACAGTTTAAAATTAACAGGTGATGCGGCATTGGCAGACAATGTAGGCGCTGAAATTTTTAAGGATATAACTTTTAAAAATTGTATTGAAAAGGAGGGGTATACGGCCAAACAGGTTTTTAACCTTGACGAAACTGGCCTATTTTGGAAGCGAATGCCAAGCAAAACATTTATTTCTATTGAGGAGAAAACTGCTCCTGGATTTAAAGCTGCTAAAGATCGCTGCACATTACTCTTTGGTGCAAATGCTTCTGGGGATTTCAAACTTAACCACTGATGGTTTACCATTCAGAAAACCCCAGAGCACTAAAAGGCTGTGACAAATTTATGTTGCCTGTATTGTGGAGGTCGAGTAAAAAAGGCTGGATGACGGGTAAAATATTTCATGATTATATTTCACTAGTGCTGCAAAATGATTTAAAAGTGTATTGCCATGAAGAAAAGATTCCTTTTAAAATTTTGATTCTGGTAGATAATGTTCCAAGCCACCCTCCTGAAATAAGTGAAATAAATGAGAACATTAAAGTTATGTTTCTACCCCCGAACACTACGTCCATATTGCCTATGGACCAAGGTGTTATTTAAGATTTTAAAGCCAACTATCTTAAACATAAATTTTCTTTACTGATTAAAACTTGTGGTGCTGATGATAAATTATCTATTAAGGACTTTTGGAAACAGTTCAACATCAAAATGGCTATTGATATCATAGGCAAATCCTGGAATGAATTGAAACCTAAATGTATGAATGGTGTTTGGAAAAATGTGTGGCCAGAAATCGTCAAATATGATGTAGAAATGACTGAAAATGTCAGAACAACGTCAAAAGATATTGTGGATATGGCACAGCTTGTGGGATTCACAGACGTAGATGAAGCGGATGTTGATGAATTGATTACACTACAAGAAGAGCTAAGTACCGAAGACCTATTAAAAATAGAAGATGATAGGTTTTCTGAAGGATCCGATAAGGAAGAAGAACCTGAAAGTGTTAAAACCTTGACTAGTAAAGGAATGGCAGAGGCTTTCTGTATGATTAATAACGCTTTAAATTATTTTGAAGAGAACGACTCAGATGACACGAGGAGTGCTAAGGTCAAAAGGGAAGTTGAGAATGTGATTAAGTGTTATCGTGAACTATATAACAATAAATTAAAAACAACAACCCAGCTCTCGATTAAGACATTTTTCTCCCAAACCACTGAAAAGTACAAACACCTGGTAAGCAGACGTCAGACGTAAACAAAGGCGGGCAGTCTGACCCTCCCAGCCCAGTTTAAGGCACATCAAAAGATTGAACTACTGTATATGATGTACTTTTTTAGTTATGTACTGTACAGTATTTTTATTACTTTTTAATATCCTTTTCCCTTTGAATTTAATTTTTAATTAAAGTATGCCTATATACATTTATACTGTACGTTCTTATTTTGTTTGTTCATGTAGTAGTCAAATTTGAATTCAATAAAAGGTGTTGATGAATTATTATAGGCCTACATTTTTATTATATTTCCAAAACAATTAATTAATCTTTTGATAATCTTATGATATTGTAGTTTGAATTGCGTACAGTACTAATAAGCAGTAGGCCGTCCTGCTGTGGCTACAGTGGCGTAACCTGCTTTAGCTACGACTTGTTATACGCGGTTTCGTTATAAGCGGCGCTTAGGCGGAACGTATCTACCGCGTATAACGAGGACTACCTGTATGTATATTTTTTATATTTTGAATCCATGTAGATTGTCCATGTATTAAATAATTTCAATGATTTTCTGTAAAGTATTTATATATATATTTTATATTTTGAATCCATGTAGGTTTTCCATGTAGTACAGAATTTCAATTATTTTCTGATCAGTATTTGCAGAACTCTCTAAAAAAAATTATAACCATAGATAATCGTTATATATATAAGAACGAACGTTAAAGAGTATTTGACAGTAGCATTCGATGTGTGAAGAAGTAGACCAAGGTAGTCTTAAAGATGAACACTGTACCGGGTCGTTTGACCGGTACATTTCGTTTTTTTTCGTCGTGGTCTGCCGGGCTACCTGAGACCGCTCGTGCCCGGCGATTCGCTTACTTTGGTGGCCGTTGGCTCGGATTCGGTTGTTCCTTGTTCCAGCTCTGGTCTGTCAGG
The DNA here is from genome assembly GCA_035578905.1 of Stictocephala bisonia. Lineage (NCBI taxonomy): Eukaryota > Metazoa > Arthropoda > Insecta > Hemiptera > Membracidae > Stictocephala > Stictocephala bisonia. Next base: position 93,280 of record JAQJVL010002280.1, read on the forward strand.
TTGGCCATCATTTGGTTTGTGCTACGGCAGCGTTAAAGACGACCATGCACGGCTAGAGACTCCAAAACGTAAGTGTTCATTTTGTAATTTCTAATATCTAATCACCCTTTTGGTGAAATTACTTTTGTTTCAAGGATATTATGAATCGGGCTTAGTTGTGATTTCAGGGTTTTGTTCAATTTATATTCTTTGTCTAGATATGTGTTAACCTAGGTTCGAGCCACGTGCTCAATGTTACCTTTTTAGCATTAATTGCTTTTTATATCTGGCTTTATAATTAATAGTAGTTCTGTATTATGTTTTATTGAGCCTTTTTTCAGTTGGAGTTACCGATTTACCATATGTTTGTTTATTGACAATAACCTAGCCTATCTGTGTAGTTTGATTTTCATGTTATTACCTATTGCTCCTGTATCTATAGCCTAGTTTTCAGTTTGTCATTTTTTTTTATTCCATACGTCTTTTATAATGTGTTGAATTGTAATTTGGTTTAAATTATTCATAGCCTAAAGTTAATCTTTCACTGTCTTGTTTGCTCCACTCATGTTCTTCTTTGTTTCTTAATTCTCAGATTTGCTAAATCATGCACCCTTATATTTAGTTGTTATGTGTAGTATTTTTGGTTTTGGGCTGTACTGTTTTTAATGTGCTGTGGTTTGGCCTTGCAGTCCAGGGTCCTTGAGTGGGACGTTTTCCCTCAGCCTGCCGTTCAGGGATGTTCGACCATCCACACTGCCCGCCTGGCCTGAGGACCATGTATAGAGACCAGTTACGACCCAGTGGCCCAACCTACATCCTTGGGTAGAAGTCTTCTGTCCTCAGGTCAGTGCATTCCATCTTGTTTTCCCGGCGGCTGAGCTGGGGGTTGATACTAAGTATATAAAAATAAAAAAAAGAAGAAAAAAAAGTGTTTAGGGAACTATTTATGTGGCCTAAGCCTAAACCTGGAACAGTGATTTCATGCAACACAGCCATGGGGACATTGATACCTATATATTTAAAATTTAAGGAAAAAAAGGAAAAAAAACATATGTTAATATCTATTGTTATTTATCTTCATTAGTTTATTCTGTTGTTATATTTTTTTAGATTTTATTTTTGTTAGGTCCCTATGGTTAAGTTATGTTATTATTTATTGTTATGTTTAGGCCTAGTGATTGTTATTTATATTTTTTTGTTAAGTGTATTAGGGGTGTTTTGAAGTGAATTTTTACTCGAACGGTACCGTGTTATATTTTCTTTTAAATTGTTTAATTTTTAAGCTTTCACCAAAAGGGGATTGTTGTTCTTTTACTTAACTTCTTATTCGGAGCTGCCCAGGGATTCCGGCGTACTACCTGGCCTCGGTGGAATTAGGGGATGTGGGCTAAATTGCCGGGTTATTTGGGGTTATCTTAATTGTTTCTAAATGTTCACTTTTAAATTGTTAATAAATTTTCTTACGTTTTGGGTGTCTCAGGCTAGTCTGCAGATAGGCCATGCAGTTTGTAGTTGTGAATTTTGGTATTTGTAGAGTTTGTTGTTTTTGTAGCGTTTGTATTATCTTGTTAATTTTAGTGTTTCTTGTTATTTATTTAAGTGCGAATTTTTGTTGTGGCCTTCTGCCTGCCAGTTTTGCTTTTGGTTTTAACTTGAAATAAAATTATTTTTGCTCAGCTGCCGAGTGTTATTTTGACCCTCCAACTGCCACCCGTGATCCCATCGTTTGACTTGTTTTGAGCCATCCCCCCAGTTGGCACGCTTTCCAGCTTTGGTGGGGGGGGATGGGTCTCAATTGTTAGCAGAGCGTGGTTGCCTAAAAAAAAAAAAAAAAAAAAATTTTATTCTCTCTTGGTTGTTGACTGTGGGTGTTTGCCAGTTAGTAGGTCATTGTTGGCCGTCCTACCGTCTGGTGGTCTTGGTGATACGTAAAGAAAAAAAGAAACGAATAAATAGTTAAAAAAAAATTTAAGATAATAATGTAGCTTATAAAAAAAAAAAAAAAAAAAAAAAAAAAAAAAAAAAAAAAAAAAAAAAAAAAAAAAAAACTAGACAATCCGCTTGGTTACCTTGTTGAATGGGTTTCATGGGTGGATTGGAGTGGTCGGCAGTGGCTCGGTAGGCTGAGGGTTTTGTTCGTCTTGGACCCTGGAGTTGTCGTTTTTTGTGTATTGTTGAGATTTGTTGCGTTCGAGATGGCCTATCTGCAGAATGTTGCGCTCCTAGTCAAGGAGGAATTGATTTTTGAGTTGAGGTCGCATGGGGTGACTCCGGAGGGGGATGTTTTGAATCTCCGGAGGTTGCTGCAGGAGCAGTTGTCCGCGGGTACGGCGGTGGATTGGTCTGATCTATTGGAGGTTGGTGATGAGTTTTTGGTTTGTAAACGCAAGGTGGAAGATTGCGAAGGGGTTTTGGAAGATTTGCAGTTGGAACCTCCAGTGGGTCGTGACCGGGCCTGCCGTCTTGCACGTTTGGTGCATCTGCTTGCCCGCTTACGGATGGTCAACCGGGCACCGGGGTTGGAACCGTCGGATAGGGCGTGGATCTTGGAGAGTGTGTCTAGGCTTGAGGAGATCTTTCAGGCACTTTTCTGTTCCACGACTCCTATGGGTCTGGGTCAGCGGCCTAATTTCTCGCTGTCGCCCAACGTGTCGAGGCCGCAGGCTGAGACAATGGCTCTCACTGTGCCTGAGGCCCCTTCTGAGCCTGCAGGCGTTTCTGTTGAGGTCGCTTGTGGTTCGGCTCCAGCAGCCGTTCCTTCTGCATCGGCTCCTTTGTGTTCACCTTCGCTTCTGCAGCTGAGCTACCACAAGCTACTTAACCCTCTCACGCCCATGATCCATAATCTCCCTGTGATCGATGGGATAGATGCTGAGGAACTTCTGAAGTTTCTAGTGGCCTTTCTCAGGCTTAGTGAGATGCCCGACATGCAGGCTGGGGACTTGCTTCGTCTGATTTTCCCTTATTGCAGAGGTCCTGTTGGGGAGTTGCTGAGTTCTGTCTTGGCCAGTGATGCCTCCGTGGACTCGTTCCTTCGGGAGTTACTGTCGTCATTTCTTCCCATTCGACTCAGGGAGAGGATGGTCATGGACAGATTTTATCGGTCGCAGGGTAGGGGCGAGTCTCTGGCAGCCTATGTCTCGTCGATCAAGGAAGCTCGACAAGCGTTGCGCCTCACACTTTCTGAAGCTGACACAGTTCGTGTCATCCTGGATGGCATTTCGCCTGAAGAACGGTGCAGATTAGTTTTTGCTAGTGTTCCTTCGTCTTTTCGGGAGCTGCATCAGCTGTGCATTGTTTCGTGCAGCGTGCAGCAAGGGAGGGATTATGAGAGTCATCGTGCTCTCCCCACCCGTCGACCGGCTAGGTCCTTAGGTGTGAGTCAGCCAGTGGAGGGTCGTGGTTCTCGGCCTCTTGTTGTGTGTTTTGCTTGTGGCCAATCTGGTCACATTCGTCGTGACTGTCCACGTGCTCGAGGTCGTGGGGCGGGAAACGCTCAGCGCGGGGGGTTGCCTCCACAGTAGCTCCCCGCGTTGTTGCGAGTGACCGTGGCCATTTGCCTCTGACACGTGCCCATAGCAGGAGTGGCGGGGATTGTTTGGGCCTTGCTGGCATGGCTTCCCTGGGACTTAGTGCGGTCACCTCGGTGTGTCCTGCCGTTTTTGTTTCTTTTGGTGGTACGGTGTGTCGAGCCCTTCTTGATTCTGGTTCGGCATGCTGTATCATCAGCCTTTCTCTTTTTGAGTCCCTTGACGCCTTAGGACTTGTCAGGCACACCGAGCCTTCTTCTGTTACTTGCTGGACAGCATCCCAAAATCCTTTACCTATTTTTCTGAAGGCGTCATTCCTCTTTAAGATCGAATGATTTTCCTGGAGGTGGGTTTTTCTGGTTGCCAAGGACCTGGCGGTTTATTGTATCATAGGGGCAGACTTTATTACTAAAAGTGGTATGGTGCTTGACCTCCAGAAGTGCCAGATGTTTTTCAAGTTTAATCGGCGAGTTTTGGTGCCTCTAGTAGGTGATTCTGACTGCCCTCCTGCAGTCAGAGAGGTGGGTTGTGAGCCCGAACAACCCAAGGTGGATCCAGTTGGTCATCTCCCCCCTGAGCAGGCAGAGGCCATTAGGAGGCTGTGTTTGCGGTTTCCTGATGTGCTTACGCCTGAGCTTGGGGTCACTTTTCCTCTGGAGTATGAGATCCACCTCACCGATTCTCAGCCAGTTAGAAGTCATCCTTACAAACTTGCTCCCCCAAAGATGGAGGTTATGAGGGCTATGATTGAAGATCTTCTGAGCAAGGGTGTGATTGAACCGTCTCATTCCGCTTATGCCAGTCCAGCTTTTCTAGTGCCCAAGCCTAATGGCAAGTCTAGGCTTGTGATGGATTATCGGAGGCTCAACGCTAAGGTCGCTATTGACTCGGTACCTCTGCCTGATTTTCATTCTGCGTTTGATTGGTTCGGTAAGGCTAAGTTTTTCAGTGTTTTTGATTTGAACCAGGCCTACCATCAGATTCCATTAAAGAAGGAATCACGGCCTATGACTAGCTTCTGTGTTCCCTGGAATCTCTATCAGTTCACTAGGGTTCCTATGGGTCTTGCTGTGGGTGCCCAGACTCTCACTCGTCTGCTTGATTCCATCTTCCATTATGTGAAATTCAAGTTTGTCTTCAATTACCTGGACGACCTTCTTGTCTACAGTGAGACTTTCGGGGAACGCATGCAACGTCTGGAGGAAGTTCTTAGTCGCCTTAAATCAGCTGGCCTTACCGTCAATCCAGAGAAAGTCACTTTTGCTCGTCCTGAGATTTCTTTTCTGGGTCATCTTATTTCTTCTCGAGGCGTCTGCATTGATCCTGCGAGGACCCAGGGCATTCGGGATTTTCCTCCTCCCAGAGATGCCAAGGGGATTGCCCGTTTTGTGGGGATGGTGAATTTTTACCGTCGGTTCATCCCTAACGTGCTGAGCTTGCCTGCCCCGTTGAACGAGTTGCGAAAGAAAGGTGTCCCTTTTGTGTGGGGCCAAGCTCAGCAGACTGCCTTTGATGCTCTCAAGGAGGCTATCATGCAACCTCCTGTCCTGCGTATGCCTGATTTCAGCAGATTATTCATTCTTCAGACTGATGCCTCCTCCTTCGCCATTGCTGCTGTTCTTTCTCAGGAGTTTGATGGGGTCAGGCAGCCCATCGCTTTTGCTTCGAGGACGTTGTCTCACCAGGAAAATTAAGCTTCTTCCATCTATGAGTTATAGTGTCTGGCTGTTGTCTTTGGTATGGACAAGTTTCGGCGTTTCTTGGAACACGCTGAGTTCTTGCTGGAGACTGACAATCAGGCACTATCTTGGCTTCTTGCCCATCCCAGACAGCTTGGGAAAATTGGTCGCTGGGTGGTAAAAATGTCTGCTTTTAAGTTCCGAGTCCAACATCTTAGGGGAACCCAGAATGTCATCGCGGATGCTCTTTCCCGCATGTATCACGAACCCAGTGATCCACCGATTGAGGCTGTTGCTCAGTGTGGTGCTGTTCTTCTGGATTTTCCTCTGGCTTTTTGACGACCTACTGTCCCATCAGCAGAAAGATCCTGAGCTGTCAGTCATCTTAGGTGAGCTTCAAGAGGGAGGTGCCCACCCTCCCTATTTTCTGTCCAAAGGGGGTACTCTGTTGCCATCCTCGACAGAGGGGTGAACCCCGTGTAGTGCTCCCTAGTCATCTAGTACCGATGGTCTTTCAGTATTATCACTCTTCTCTTGTGGGCGGTCATCTTGGCATTCATAAGACCATCGCTAAGATTAGTAGGTATTTCATCTGGAAGGGCATGGACCGGGATGTTGCTGGCAGAGTGCGGGCTTGTCACCTGTGCTCTCTCAGCAAGCCTAGTTAGAATGCAAAGTTAGGGTTGTTATCTTCTGAAGTGGCCGAGCGTCCTTTTGAGAAGGTGTTCATCGACTACGTGGGTCCTTTTCCCCGTAGCAAGTCAGGTAGCTCCTACCTACTTGTTTGTGTGGATGCTTTCTCGAAGTTCGTTTGGCTTTTTCCACTTCGGAGTGCTACGGCTAAGCTCACCATCCGTGCTCTCTAGTCCCAACTCTTCCAGCACTTTGTTGTACCTTCTACTCTTGTGTCCGACAACGGTAGCCAGTTTACCTCACACGAGTTTCGTAGGTTCTGTTTTGGCAATGGTATCAGGCATGTGACTACCTCTCCTTATTACCCACAGCCTTCTCATGTAGAGCGGTTCAACCGCAATCTTCGGTCTGCCCTTATTACTTTCCATGCTGAGAAGCAGAACACCCTGGGATGAGAGTCTCGTCTTGCTCCAGCTTGCTTTTAATTCTTCCAAGCATGAGAGTCACAATGCCACTCCCCTCGAGATTCTACGTGGCTACCCTCCTAACAACCCTTTGTCCAACTTGTGGAGGCTAGAGGATCAGGTGCCACTGACGTAGTGTCCACGTGGCGGGCTGCTCGGCGCAACCTGCTACGTGCTAGAGAGAGAGTAAGGAGGAGGTATGATAGGGGTCGTACTCCTAACCCTTTTCAGGTTGGAGATCTGGTTCTTTGTCAGGCTCACCCGGTCAGTTCGGCCACGGAACGAAGAGCTGCAAAGTTGTGCTATCGGTGGTCTGGTCCCCACCGCATCGACAGGTTTTTGTCACCGGTGACTGCTCTGCTGGTTGATCCCCAGTCAGGCAGGGTGTTCAGGAAAGCCCATGTGTCCCAGCTTAAGGCTTTCCGGGGAACGGTTGATCCAGGAGTTGGTGTTCCTGGGGGTTTCTTGGGGCAAAGAGATTGATCACCTCTGCGCCCTAGGTGGCTGTTCTGAGAGAGTCTCTTCCTCTCTTTTCTTGTCGGGCCCGACAGTCAGGGGTTCACTCCCTGTTCGAGGGGTTTACCCTCTTAGATTCTCTTTGGCGTCCTTGGAACACCACTCTTCGGAGGTTTCTTCTTCTTCTTCTTCTGTTTGGTTCCCTGAGGTACCGAGTTTTCTCCCCTGCCTGGGTGTGTTGAGGTTTTGCAGAGGGAGGTTGTACCGGGGTCGTTTGACCGGTACATTTCGTTTTTTTTTCGTCGTGGTCTGCCTGGCTGCCTGAGACCGCTCGCGCCCGGCGATTCGCTTACTTTGATGGCCGTTGGCTCGGATTCGGTCGTTCCTTGTTTCAGCTCTGGTCTGTCAGGTTGGCCATCATTTGGTTTGTGCTACGCCAGCGTTAAAGACGACCATGCACGGCTAGAGACTCCAAAACGTAAGTGTTCATTTTGTAATTTCTAATATCTAATCACCCTTTTGGTGAAAATACTTTTGTTTCAAGGATATTATGAATCGGGCTTAATTGTGTGTTCAGGGTTTTGTTCAATTTATATTCTTTGTCTAGATATGTGTTAGCCTAGGTTCAAGCCACGTGCTCAATGTTACCTTTTTAGCATTAATTGCTTTTTATATATGGCTTTATAATTAATAGTAGTTCTGTATAATGTTTTGTTGAGCCTTTTTTCTGTTGGAGCTACCGATTTACCATATTTTTGTTCATTGACAATAACCTAGCCTATCTGTGTAGTTTGATTTTCATGTTATAACCTATTGCTCCTGTATCTATAGCCTAGTTTTCAGTTTGTCATTTTTTTTTTTTTATTCCATACGTCTTTTATAATGTGTTAAATTGTAATTTGGTTTAAATTATTCATAGCCTAAAGTTAATCTTTCACTGTCTTGTTTGCTCCACTCATGTTCTTCTTTGTTTCTTAATTCTCAGATTTGCTAAATCATGCACCCTTATATTTAGTTGTTATGTGTAGTATTTTTTGTTTTGGGCTGTACTGTTTTTAATGTGCTGTGGTTTGGCCTTGCAGTCCAGGGTCCTTGAGTGGGACGTTTTCCCTCAGCCTGCCGTTCAGGGATGTTCGACCATCCACACCTGCCCGCCTGGCCTGAGGACCATGTATAGAGACCAGTTACGACCCAGTGGCCCAACCTACATCCTTGGGTAGAAGTCTTCTGTCCTCAGGTCAGTGCATTCCATCTTGTTTTCCCGGCGGCTGAGCTGGGGGTTGATACTAAGTATATAAAAATAAAAAAAGAAGAAAAAAAAGTGTGTAGGGAACTATTTTATGTGGCCTAAGCCTAAACCTGGAACAGTGATTTCATGCAACACAGCCATGGGGACATTGATACCTATATATTTAAAATTTAAGGAAAAAAAAGGGAAAAAACTTATGTTAATATCTATTGTTATTTATCTTCATATAGTTTATTCTGTTGTTATATTTTTTTTAGATTTTATTTTTGTTAGGTCCCTATGGTTAAGTTATGTTATTATTTATTGTTATGTTTAGCCTAGTGATTGTTATTTATATTTTTTTGTTAAGTGTATTAGGGGTGTTTTGAAGTGAATTTTTACTCGAACGGTACCGTGTTATATTTTCCTTTAAATTGTTTAATTTTTACAGCTTTCACCAATAGGGGATTGTTGTTCTTTTACTTAACTTCTTATTCGGAGCTTGCCAGGGATTCCGGCTTACTACCTGGCCTCGGTTGAATTAGGGGATGTGGGCTAAATTGCGGGTTATTTGGGGTTATCTTAATTGTTTCTAAATGTTCACTTTTAAATTGTTAATAAATTTTTCTTACGTTTTGGGTGTCTCAGGCTAGTCTGCAGATAGGCCATGCAGTTTGTAGTTTGTGAATTTTGGTATTTGTAGAGTTTGTTGTTTTTGTAGCGTTTGTATTATCTTGTTAATTTTAGTGTTTCTTGTTATTTATTAAGTGCGAATTTTTGTTGTGGCCTTCTGCCTGCCAGTTTTGCTTTTGGTTTTACTTGAAATAAAATTATTTTGCTCAGCTGCCGAGTGTTATTTTGACCTTCCAACTGCCACCCGTGATCCCATCGTTTGACTTGTTTTGAGCCATCCCCCCAGTTGGCACGCTTTCCAGCTTTGGTGGGGGGGGGGATGGGCCTCAACACGATGTGAGATCTTAATATATTTTATTAACAAACAATATTTAGTTTACAATAAAAAGTGGAGGAAATGTACTTAATTACAATGGTAATTGATGTAAGTACTGTTAGGTAATTTCAATGATATTTTTCGCATCTATTTATAATAAAAATAGATTCATAGGAAACTCGATAAAGGAATGTAAAGGAAAGGATTGTCACAATATCGTGTCACACTGTATGCTGTCCATACTGAATGCATTTTTTTTTTTAAATATGATATTTATTATGAATAAACCCGTAGATAATACAAATACATGTTTGTCATAAATACTATTTATTTGTAGTGTTAAGCTTAATTAATTAACAACTACATAGTTAGTTGGTAGTAAGGATGTATTAATTAACTTTATACAATTACATCCTTTTCATTATAAACTTGTATAAGTCCTGTAAAGTGGAATCTACTAAAGGGATGTAAAATATAGTAACAACAGCAAAGGGAGATGTAAAAATATGCGCCATTATAACGTGTATATGAATTGTTTCTAAAATGAAATTATTCAAGCACCTGGGTCTGTTTGGAATATTCTTTCATAATAACGGCTGCTGGTTCATAGGGACTGTTACAAAACTTATAACAATACGTTATGGTCAGATGTAAAGTACAATTACTATCACTTTCTATATAAATATGTAGTATTTATAAATGTCTATATAAAAATGTATTTAAAATATGATTGGGAATATATGTAGGAACGATAAGGTAGGTAGTTCTATAGAATTTACAAATAGTTTTCTGAATGCTATTTGTATAATATTTTAAACACTTTGCAAAGTATATTTAATTGTTTGTCGAAATAATCAACACTAAGAAAAAAACACTGTTTAAAGTAAATTTTACAGTTTATATTTTAATATGTTTGTATAAATATATAGTATTAACAAACTAAAAACTGTACATCCAGACAACATATTAAAATCAGATATCTTAACCATAAAGTCTGCATTGATATGATCCAAAGAGTTTATTTCCCATTTGTGTCGTGTTTTAAGCCACTTTTAATTTACGAAAATACTAACATGACTTTTGTGGCATTAGTTTTGAGTTTGTTTTTACCTTTTTCCCTATGGCTTATGATTCGTTTAATTTATCTATTCCTTTTAGAGTTTAGGTTTTAATATAAAACCCTAAATCACGTTAGAAATCACCTGTACACATCCTTTTACGAAATTTGTTTGAGTTTGTTTTTGTCTGTCTTCCTATGATTTATATGAGTAATTTGATTTATCAATTCCTCTTTGCTTTAACACTCAAAATTAGGCCCTAACACACGTTATATATCACCTGTTAACTCATTATAAGGGGCCATCCAAAACATTGTTATACATAAAGTTTTTTGATACTAATATTACTCCAGCAATACTAATTAAAAGTATGTCAAAGCTTCCAGTGAAAACTTGCACCATTGAGATAATTACTTGTAAGTTGAGTTACCGTAATTCATGTCTGCATTTGACTACTACTAAACTTTATCCAGATATCGGATTCCACGTAAAGCTGTGGGTCCCATAGTTGCCCTGGCTATTGGACTATTAATAAATAGTACTTTCTGAGCTAATCGAACTTAGATAGTAACAATGACTACACTCGTTCATCTACACTCATTACACTCACTCACTCCCCATACTCGCCCATATCTCTACGATCGGAGTCTTAGAGATGAATAATGAATATATTTAATTTCGTAACATATTAAAATAAATAATAATGAATAACAATGCTGTCTTCAATTCAATTCAATTCAATTTCTTTATTTACACAGTTGAACATTATACAGTTTTCTGTGCAAGTCAGTAAATACATAATATAAACAACAAATTTAAAATAATTAAAGTAAAGTGTAAATCACAATAATGATTAAAATAAAAATCTATGTACATCAATTTTTCCATTTGACATTTCGATCTGCATGCCTCAAAATGGGGCCCCCTCGAGAGCTTTTGAAGGCTATAAAAAGCTTCCCCATCAAGTAGTCTTTTAAAATTGTTTTAAATGATTTTAAGCTATTTTGGGTTTTTATATGATGTGGAAGAGAATTGAATATTTTTGGTCCTAAGTAAAATAGTGAGTTTTTTGAACATGACAATCTAAATTTTTGATTACCAGATTATTTTTGTGTCATGGGGTTATAACAGTGTTCTAAGACAGGAAATTCTTTTTATTTTAAAAAATAAAAATGCTGAATGATAAATTTTGAAGGCAAGTTAAGGTGAGAGTACCACTTGATCGGAAGACATCCCTACAGCTCTGTGACTGTTGCAATCCCCAGACAACTCTCAGAGCCCTCTTTTGGAGACGGAAAACTCTTTCAAAAGTGGATGCACTACAAAAACCCCAGAAAATTATTCCCTAGCCCCACTCTGGACTCAAACAATCCAACGTAGCCAGCCCGAGAGTTTCTTTTGGGGGGCAAATGACGAGAGGCACCTCAGGGCAAATATTGTAGAATTTTAAACTGTTTTACCAGATAATTTATGTGAGTGTTCCACTTTAGACTAAAATCAATATGGACCCCTATAAAATCTTGTGGTTTAGGACGTTATTTAAAGGATTTTTTACTGAGAAGAAAGTTACTGGGAATATTCTGTGTTGTCTGAGATTGAAATTCTATGAGTTCTGTTTTTGAGAGATTTGATATAATTTATTTTTAGTGAACCATTCGAGAAGTTGATTTGAAGTTGCGAAAATTGCTGAGATTAGGATGTGGTAGTTGTTGTGATTGAAAATCAAACAGGTTATCATCAGCAAAAAGTGAAAACAGTAAAAGAAAGTCTGTTTTGTTCATTTTTTAGGAAATCAGGAAGATCATTTTAAAATACAACAAAAATAATAGAGGTCCTAACACTGATCCCTGAGGTACTCTAGTTCTGAATGTTGAAAACTTTGATTTATATAAAGTTTCATTGTTGTGAATCTGGACGCACTGTACACGGCCAGTCAGATAGGACCGAAACCAGTTGGTGGTTTCACCACGAATTCCATATTTTTCAAGCTTATTGAGTAGGATTTGGTGTCAATCTACATCAAATGCCTTACTTATTTTCGCAGAAAAATCCCAGAGTGTGCTCGCCAGAATTCAAGGAGGAAATGATTTTCTTCAATGCAAAAGCAGTTGCAGATTCGGTATTCCTGTTAGGTCTGAACCCATACTGACAGGAAGACAAAATTTCATTCATTTCTAAAAAGTTGTAAAGTCTGTTGTGTACAATTTTTTCAAATATCTTTTAAAAAATCGGTGTAATAGATATAGGTCTGAAGAATTAGGATCTGTTCTTTTTGAGTTTGATTTTAACAAAGGAATAGTTTTTGTGATTTTTAGGTCTTCAGGGAATACTCCCTCAGAACAAAGAAACATTGAAAAGCTTAGGTCAGTATAGGGGGTAGTCCATGGCAAACTCTTTAATTAAGGACGACGAAATCTCAAATATGTCCCTAGAATAACTATTATTTAAAGAATTAATGGCGTGGAAGGTTTCTGATAAGTCATTTTTACGGAGAAAGAAAGAATTCGATATAGTAGGTAACATTTGAGAAAGTATCCATTCGTGCGTGTGATGAGTTCTTCGAGGATTGGCGTAGACGCTCAGAAACATTTAGAAATGATTCATTAAGAATGGAGGCGATACGTTCAGGATCCCTAACCATCTCGCCTGCGTTTTTCCAGCTCCACACTCCATGGTTGATAGCGTTCTTTGATGGCCGCAACTGTTATCACCTCCCAAGTCGCTCTCACGGGGGTTTCGGCTTTCTAAGATAGATCGCTCTGCCTGCCTGGACTTTGGAAAGCTTTAATAAGGTTCACGTGGGCGTTGCTTCAGAAGGTTGTAGTGAGCTTTAAGCTTTGGGGTTCCCGTCCAGCTGCAGAATGTATGCGTCCTGTACATTACGCCTCTCTTTCGAACTTCTTCAGTGAGCCAAATTGGGTCTCCCTGGATTAGTAACCCCCTGTTCTAACCAATGGAAAACGAGGCATTTATTTATTTAATTTAGAATATCAGAAAAGGTAGGAACATTGTGGCAATTGAAAGGCTTTCTAGTATGACTGCCCTGATTCGGATTGAAGAAAAGTTCGAAATTTATCTTTGTTTTTGATTGAGAATTTTCGAGATATTTTACCTTTTTAATAAAGGTAGGTTTATTTATGGGGAAAGAAACATTTCAGTGACTGTCCTTCATGGTCAGAGAGGCAGGTGAATATGACGTTTGAAGTAAAGAGTTTGCAGGAATATTTTGTTATTATGTTATCCACGCATGAACACCATTGTCGTTTCTTCTGGGTGACTTCATGAAAAGTGGTAACCAGATTAAAACTATTTATAAGGTCGGTTTAACTGTAAAGATCATTAGAAGTTTTTAGGATGTTGATATTAAAGTCTCCTAGAATTAATACATGAATAGAATCTCTACTGATAATGGACAAGACAGCCTGTAATTTTTCAATAAAGAGGGCAAAAAGACCATCCGGAGACCTATAAATGCAAAGAATAACAATTTTCAACTCAGGAACCGAAACAGCTGCCACCTCAAAATGCAACTCAACGCTGTGCTGCATGATGTCATGCCTATTTTTTATCTTATATTTCAACTGTTCGCTCATAAAAATGGCAGCACCACCACGTGCAATGAAGGTTCTACAAAAAGAGGACAGGAGAACATAGCACTAATTTTTATTGCATTAGCCTCATCACTTGTAAGCCAATGTTCAGTGAGGCATACAAATTTATAATTCTCATCATGCATTTATAATTCTCTTCACCCTCAGGTTCATATAAATCATCAATTTAAACGAAAAATATCTCCCAGCACGTAAAAATAATTTAATATTTACAGTCTCGTTTGTTAATTTAAGCAGCGTATATGGACCCTAAAACCACATTGATTAAGTTTCTTGGCACAGTATATTAACACATATTCTTCATTTTGGATTCGATTATCTTTAGTGCACTTAATATTAAGCATTGCTTATCAGAAATAGCAATACGATTATTTTTACAACACTCAAACAATACAAACGGACAAACTGAGCTATACCATTTAATTTAAATTGTTATGTAATTATTTGCTTATTATAATACTTTATATCATAAACCAAACATATACCTTGTCAGTATAATGCATATTAAATTCTAGTCAATAAAACATAAAATTGATAATTTTTAATACGATAATTTTTATTACATATAAATGCAGTTGTAGTCAGTTACTGAGCATATGAAACACAATAAGATCTAAATAAATGTAATTAATATATTTATTTATTCGTAAGACGCCAATTGTTAATATATGGGTGAATGTGGATTTTCAATGTGTAGGATGAGTGTTGATGAGTGAATTTAGTCATTGTTACAAATCAAGGCCGGCTATCTCTTGGAAAGTGTCATGAATTAATATCCCAATAACAAATGAACAACCGGTGGTTATCAGCTGATCCCTTTTAACATTTGTTATGCTTCTGATTGGGATCAAATTGAGAACCTTTAGCTTATGAAGCTGGAATTGAGCCAACTAAGATACTGACCAATCTAAGAATAACAATTACTAATAATAAGACCAGCATAGAAATATAATAAAGGCTCTAATAAAGCCCTGCAAAGTTATCGGTATTGTAATATTTCAATGGAAGTGTGATCGTAGTCATTATCATTAGAAATTAAACAAAATGGTATAATTACTGTACACGAACTATTTACACTTTTCAACAACAGTTTTTAACTAATTGTCTTGTAACAAAGGTCTTATAAAAATAATTATTTTACATTATTTTTCTAATCCTTACAATGTTATCTTAATTTTGAATTAAATCTAAGAAGACATTTCTAAATATTATGTTTACAAATCCTCATATGTACCGCCATTTGCTAAGAACACGTAAAGTATTTTCAATGTTAAGAGCCAGTTAATGTCCAACTAAAACTAGCTGCTATAAATAGTAGTGTAGTAACAATAACTTTATAGATGATTACAACTGTTTAGTTCCACAAACAAAACAAAATTTACTATAGTATAAGTGGGTTTATTGTTAGACTAGAAGCTGCAAACGTAAATTACCCATTAACTGGTGGATTTTATTTTATTATTGTCTATTAAAATAGTGCATATAAAACTGAATTTGAATTTAAAAACTAACCAGTTAATGTAAAGTAAGTACCCATGACACAACTTATTTATACCCTTATTTATAATCATACCTGCTGTGCTCTTGTGAAATAGGATAAATATTTATAAATTTCTCATACACATTTGTATGTAAAAACCTATTAAAATTTTTATAGTATTAGTTTTCTGTATGTTCTTTGTTATATTTTATATTTACTAAATATGACATGTCTTTGCTAAAAAGCGTTTTTATGTTTTAATAATAATTGAAATAAATAATAAACGTAAATGGTATATTGAATTATATTTAATTTCACATTAATAAATCACTGTTACTTTATATCTATTTAGAGTGGCTTAGAAAAATATTATTTTATCGGTTTTATTGATGCATTGGCAAGTGCAATGCTATATTATGACTTATGTAACTAAAACACAAATTTAATTTTTTATTTATGATAAACGTTTTTCTTGTTGGTAAGCTGCAGTATGGTAATAAGTTTGTTGTAGTTCCAGCTGTTGGCAGTGTTACCTTATCCCTAATTAAGGTTTCAGGTGAAGCGCTTTTTTAAAAAAGCGCTTTTTTAGATTGTACTTAAAAAAAAACCAACCAGTTTAATTTAATTTCAATAAAAAATTATGACGATTTAAATAGAATCCGTATGGTCTTATTTAATAGTTATGTATTTTTTACCATCGTTTATATTTATTCGTATATAAAGACTATGCACTGTTCATTAAATATACATAGTCTAAATAACAGAAAAAGTAATAAACGAACATCATTAAATAACAATATATTTTTTCATTTAAATAACATATTCTCACAGATCTAAAATATTTATAGTGCCTCCCAACAAATATTTTACATTTTAATTGGTAATTTTTGGAATCCAATTCTTTATGGAATACATGCGGATACGCTCTTGAAATACATGCGGATGAAGTACTGGTTTAAGGAATATTTTAAATCACCTGAGTTTTGGAGTCATTGGTGATGGGTGTTTGTGAAAGCACCTTTTTCGACGTTAGATTATCTTATTGGGACGTTTTCCTTTGATTCACTACCAATATCTTTTCCGTTACCTCACTACCACTACTTTTTTTATCGCAATTACGGTTAGGTTACTTTAGGTGGCTACTAAAGTTGGTCACAAACTGGTAAATCCAATGATTGACTTACCATCAAATGTGCCCTCCATGAGTAAGTTTTTGGAAAGCGATAAGAAAAGGCCAATGATATCGGATTCCTAGCGGATAAGGAATACAACGGTGGACGCAAAATTGACTGGGGGACAGTTTTTAAACGTAATACAATATTTATAAAATGGTAATGAATCAGTAAAAAAAGTAATTATAATGATTTAACGAAAAAGATCCTCTTATTGAATGCAATGTTTTTCATTTAGTGTTCATGTAAATTGTTTTCATTTTGAGTTTTATTTTAAAGGACGAAGAAAGAAAAATATTGATAATTGTTCAATATTTTGGAGTACTAACTAAATTTTTGGTTGCTAATTTTTAACCCTTTAAAGTTATGAAGAACAAGAAGAAAATTGAGAGCCATAATTCCACCTCAAATAAAAACATATATCCAGTATATTGTATCAAGTTGTAACTTGCATCTGTACCTATATAAATAGTTGGAGCATAAGAACTAGGTGTTGGGGGTATTCATATCTGGTATAACTTATTTCGTTAATGAAATTAATGTTGATATTTTATCAAGAATAATCATAATGAGCACTAAAGGACATACATTGCTGAAGTAATAAACTATATCACCTGGCCTAGTTATGTCATGAAAATTTATATTTAAAGTTAATACCTACATAAAATTAAAATTATGGATGATCATTAAAAATATATAATATCATATAGGGTAGTTTTAAAAAAAATGTGTACCCTTTTATCTTAATGTTGTTGTGTTTATGAAAAATTTAAAAAAATCAAAACAAAAAAAAGTATGACTTGTTACATAGTTAGTAAAT